>CAEFZY010044063.1:0-26239 GCA_903066815.1 Brachyrhaphis roseni
GAGTTGTCAGAATGCTGGTTTGTAATCTATTAATAAAGTTTGACTGACCTATCTGACTGTTTTGTTGACATTCCCTTTAGCGCAGCTCCATTTAATGGATGCATAACGTAACCTCAGCCTCTACTGTAGCGTCTATTCTATGCGCCTTATAATGCGGTGCGCCTTATATATGAAAAAAGTTTTAAGATAGGCCATTTATTGAATGTGCGCCTTATAATGCGGTGCGCCTTATAGTGCAGAAAATACGGTATGTTGATACACCCATAAATGTGCTTGCGTGACCACAATCCCAGTAGTTTGCTACACCTGGTGCACAAATACAGGAAAGCCATGAGCCCTAGGGCAACTTTTAGCATCAATGACAAATACCTTTTATCTTTAGCTTGGCATTATGCTAGGACAACAGACCATTTTATACAGCTTAGTGAGAAGAGATTAAAGGAAAAATACCCATAAACAGATAGGGTCATGTTACCAGACTACCTCCAGCTAGGTCTACGGCCTGCTTCGTTTGGAACAGTTGGAAAGCATCAACAATCCAAAAATGAAATGAACTACACAATAAAAACAATATTTAAATTGTTGTATCTGTACTCATTTTTAATTTACCTTTGCCCAGACACAAGCCTTACTTGGACATTTCTTAAAAACCAGAGATTTCTGGAGGACAGTACGTTGGATGGCAGAGTGCAACGGGGGTCCTTTCAGAGTCTGTGGGGCTCCAGTCATAACTCATAACTCAACGCTCATAAACAAACCTCAATATCTCAGTGTCTTTCTTATTTTTGACTCATGAAGACTCACCTTAGCTGACACAGGCGAGGCCAGCTCTATTTTAGGTGTTATTCTGGGTTCTTTTCCGACCTTCTGGGTGAGTAGCTCATGCACTCTTACAGCAATCTTGCTTGGCTGATTGTTCCTTGGAAGAGTCACCACTGCTCAATGTTTTCTACATTTGTTTGTGTTTTTTTTAGAGAACCATTGCCTTACAAATAGACTTGTCACCCTTTACCAACTGATTATGTCAAATACTTCTTTAGACTGGGACATGGTGTGCAGCTTTTTTGTATAAATATTGTAACACCTTTGTCGTTTTTGTCAAGATTATTATGAGAATATTATACGTACTGCTTACTATAGAGCACAGTTTAATTGAGAAATAAAGGGTATTTCCTTCAGAATAATGGTGGATGTGTGAGATTACAGTTTACACTGGCTTCTGGCTGTGATGAACATTTCCCTCATTATCCCTAACTTCAGTGCATTACAAATCCCTTCAGATACTGCAACATCTCACAGGCCTCTATCATCCTTATATTATACAGCGTAGAAGCGCTTCATTACTCTGTCCCTCGTCATAATCCTCCGTCCAGCCTGGCGTTCGTGGAGCATCAAACCGAAGACGCCGAGGCAGAGGGGAAGAGAGGAAGGACGCAGACGGTAACATAGCACTGTGTGTTTGTAAATAATCTCTGTGTCATAGCGATAAATAGCTGTTTATTTAACAAGCATCACATCACAGGAGCACTTTCACCCTCTGCCGCCCTGTCTCTTCCTCCTCCCTTCTCCCTTCATCTCTCTGTCCTCTGCTCGGCAGTTACAGCACGGCATTAATAATAATAACAATGATAAACAGAGAGTGGAGATAACCGCGGCGGTGTGTGTATGAGAGGCCGCCGAGCTCAGCCAGCTTACAGCGCTTAGCCCCCATTAAAGAAGGGATGCCGAGGGGGCGGGTGGAGGTTCCTGCAGGAAAAATAAGAAGCTGTTATTTTGCATGATATTAACCACATGAAAGCGCGCAGCTGCCGGGGACAGTAAAAGTCTCTGGAGTAGACAGAGGGAGGGCGCTGGAGAGGGAGGCTCCTGGAGGTATAATGTAAATAGTGACTGGCTGAGTTATTGGGAATAGCACTGTCAGATGTGTGTGTGTATCCATGTGTGTGTGTTATCATACCCTGCGCTGTCAGACGGCCCATTGTTTGGGAAGCGATAAAAGGCAATTTCCCTGAGTCCCTTGTAGAACCACACGCTCGGCTTAATTTGAGGGCCATTTTCCGTGACATTGTTGACAGTTTATACGTCTCTCTCTCTATTCCCCCCCCACCCCTCCTCTTTCGGTGTCTTTTTTTTTTCCTTGCATTCCCTCACTTTCTTTGCTCATGCTGTGCATGCATGCTCACTTTGTAGTAAAGAGGCTTCTGTGTTTATTAGTATCTCACCTCAGTGTTTGGCATGTTCCCTTTGAGCAGGCAACAATACCTCGTACTCTAATACCTGTCAGTACACACACGCACACGCACGCAGCCCTCCACGTCTGATAGGAATGTTTTTCTCTCTGCCCTGTCTTAATCTTGCCCTGACACAGAGCATTGTGAGCTGTGCTGCGTTGCCATCAGAGGAGAGCATGTCCTCTCATCATCCTGAGAGAGGGCCTATTAGAGGAGCTGAGGAGGATGGGAAGCTGAGAGGAAAGAGGGAGAAAAGAGAGGAGAGCGCAGGTTCAGGGCAGGATAATTGACACGGCAGCTCCTGCTGCCTGCGGAGGAGGTTTTTTCTGTACTGTGCCTTTAGTGAGAGTGAAAGATAGAGAACAAACAAGATGCTGTGAACAAACCAGCACCGGCAAACATATATACAGTACGTTTCCGTGCACGTAGCCAACAGCATTTTCCCTTATGTTTATAGGTTTCTGTGAGATCTGCACTGATTGCTTAATTTCTGGGTCTTGAAAATAAATCTGCTAACTAATAAGTATGAAAGTATTTTGCTGCCCTGGGCAGTTTTTATTTTCACCTAAATATTTTATTACTTTAATTATTCCATAGTTTCAATGTCTAAAGTAATGAAGACTTAATTTAAAAACAACCAAGTTCAGCAAATGCTGTCTAAATAATTTACTGAAGTCCTGTAAATAAAAAATTAGTTAGTGGTAAACTCAAGACGCCAGGTACTTTGCTCTTTGTTTACAAGTTTTACATTGCAATGCTTAATTTCTGCCCCTGATAAGAAAGCGGACAATACACAATATGGACAGATGCAAACGCGGGCATGAAGTCCTGTGGATGTGAGCGTTTTGGACCAATTTTGGCATTAAGATCCTGTTGAAGATACTTCCTTCAAACTCAAGGTCCATTATAGGCGTGTTAGGAGTGGTGGGGGGGTCAGACTGAAACTGTGTTTCTAAATCTATGCATGATGTAGACCAGAGCAAATTGTAAAAAAAAAAAAAAAAAAAGCTTTGGAATCGTTCATTCCTTCAACAAAGTCATTCAAAGAAGAAAAAAAAAATATTTATGGAACTTCAAAGTGTACTGAGTTGTGTCAGACTGTTTATAGAAAGTATCTATATATGTAGAGGAGCCATTTGCATGTCAAAGGAAATGAGCATCAATTCTACCCTTTGCAACAATCATGCACTGTTTTTTGTGAAATTGTTTCTCTATTACCATGAAATTTAAGCAGGTTGCACTTTATTCACAAAATTCAGATGTTGCAAAAATAGCTGATTTTGACACTCATGCTGTTTGCTTAGGCTGTCATGAACAGAAATTCATCTTGATATTTTCCGTAGTTGTATCTTTCTTGAATGTTCGCAAAGTAAAATCCATCAGAGCAAAAGATTGTATTTACACTTCCTCTTTGTACGTTTTGCACACATTCAGCCTGCGACATGAATAGCTTTGTGGATTTTCCCTCAAGGTTTAAAAAATGCTTTTCTGTTTTTTAACATTTGACATTGATATCCTACATTTGGTACTCAAACATAAAAATAATTGTTGGTTGAAAATTACCGTTTGGAGAATTTAATTAACATCCCAGTATATTTGCCTGACATGAGCCAATTATCACTTCAGATGATTACTTACTGTCACTTACTTTTGATATTGCCAGTAGCAGGTGCGTTTGTTATCACTTGGCAAGCTGCTGGGACCTTGCCATTTCTCTCATGCTCTACATGCATGTCAGTAAAGGCCACTAATATAACTTTAATAATCTATGTTTTTGATGATTTTAGCAGCAGCAGCAATTAATAAAAGTTGATTTCATGTCTTAGATTACGTTCACGTTTTCTTTTCTTTTTTCTTTTTTTTTTTTTACAATTTTGCTTAAATACCTTGAAATTGTATTCATAGATCAAAAATTGCAACATGAAGGCTTAATGTTATTTGTTGCTCATTGAAAAAGTGGATCTCATATATTACATAGATTCATTATCAAAATATTTCAAGCCTTTATTTCCTGGAAAATTGATGATTATGCCTCACAGGTAATGAAAACACAATATTCAGTGTTTCAGAAAATATGAATATTACACGAGATTGATGTATTTTAAACATGAACGTCAGGCTTCTGAAAAGTATGTTTTTCTATGCACTCAATACTTAGTTGGGGCTTCTTTTGTATGAATTACCAATGCAGTATGGCATGGAGGTGAGTGCTGAAGTGAAATGGAAGCCCAGGTTGCTTTATTAATGACCTTTTGGTCATCTGCCTAATTGGGTCTGGGATTCCTGATCTTCCTCTTGACAATACTCCATAGGTTCTCTACGACATTCAGGTCAGAACACTGTGCCACTATGGCCATTGAACCAGTCTTTGGCACCTTTCACAATGTAGGCAGGTGCCAGTTCTTGCTGGAAAATGAAATTAACATCTCCATGAAGCTTGTTAGCAGAATGAAGCTTGAAGTACTCTAAAATTTCCTGATAGGTGACTGCGTTGACTGTGAACTTTGGAAAGCACAGTGGACCAACAACAACAGATGACATGGCACCCCAAACCATCAGTGAGTGTGGAAACTTCACACTGGACTTGAAGCAATGTGGATTCTGCACCTCTCCACTTTTCCTCCAGAATCTGGACAAACTTTGTTTACATCTTAGAAGAGGACTTTGGATAACTGAGCATTTCGGTTCTTCTTCACCTTAGCCCAAGTAAAGCGTTTCTGACGTTGTCAGGAGTTCTGGTATGGCTGGACATAAAGACAGTAGATTACACATTTTGATTGACAAAACAGGTATGAGATGTTTTACGTGGGTTGAAACCGATGCGTGCACAAAAACTGCAAATATACAAAATGTGGAAGGAGTAAAATGACCAAGCTTCTGATTGTGGTATTCTTTGTCAGTATGTGTTTTGCTCCTTTTAATGGAAGGTTTATTACAAAACTTGCTTTTGTGCTTTTTAAAAAATAAAATAAAATTGGGAGGCCGAATGCTATTAGGCAGACTCTTGCAGGGGAGAGTATCAGAAACTTTAAATTGGGGGTTTTGCTTGTAGTCAACATTTCAGTAGGTACTATTGGAACAACACTTGTATGATAAGTCAAGGAAGGAAAGAAGAAAGGGAAAGTAAAGGAAATTAACATTTTTGCATCAAAACCGATATTTATTGAACTACATCTGCACTAGTCCTATCTGTCAACCAGAACTAGTAAAGAGGAATAGCAAGCTTATACAGGCACTGTTGCATTTCTTTATCTAAGCCCCAACTCAAGGAGCAACTGAAAGATAAAAATGTGCGGCTTTCTGCTTACCTTAATCTGTAACCTATAAAATAAGATGAAAAGACGCCTGGCCACTCTGTTCCTTAACTCTCTTATCAGCTTTTCAAAACCAAGCTCTCCTGCTTTCTTTCAGGCTCAGGTGCTATTTTATTGTATTGCATGAGAAAGCATTCTATTGTAGATGTTTTCTTTATTACTATATTTCATTGTCTGTTGAGATTTTTTTCACATCAGTGTATGCTTGCGGAGGGTTTGATAAAAATACATTATAAGTTTGATGGGGCACTATCTGTCCTCTTTGTACGATAAGGCTGTCTTCAGAAGAAAATGGATTAAACACTGTATATGCCACTCTATTTTTAGTCTCACAAAGTTGCACACAACAGGACGAAGGCCAGTCATCAAAAAGCACAATCAACACAGGTTTTAGTTAAAGCTCACAAGTTTTAAGACAGCAGATTGCATAAAAAACTGTGGACTCTTCTGTCCTGTGAACATACTCTTCTCTTGGTCTTTTACAAATGGCTTTTCATATAGAAAAAAATATTGTTATTCCATGCTTAATAATGCTACAGGACTCCATCACCACAACACTGCTCTATCAAACTCCAAGTATCTCCAGAGATAATTTAATCACCAAATGCCAAACTGCCACGCCATATTTAGGTGTAATTTTCATCCATGCAAAGGTAATTTGTTTCAGTATTATGAATTAATTAAAGCCTAACGAAGATGGAGAAGGTTGTAGAATGTCTAATCAACAGGCCCTTGAAGACTGATTGATTCTCTTCCCTGCACGCACTGGCTTACTGAGCTTTGTCGCCTTTACTATCACAGCTTGTTTTCACTTTTTCTTTCTACTATTTTGCCTGTCTTTATAGGACGTTCTTTTTTGTTTTATCTCTAACTTAAGGCTTTGACATGTTTTCCATGTTGGTATTTGAAAAACAAACAAAAAAAATGCATTCAGAAACATAAATGTCCTTGTACATACTTCCACTGTGTTTTTCTCATGTATCTACAAAGAAACAGGCAACGATGTGCTGGGTCAATGAATTTTCTGAAGAAAGAAGGACAAAAGACTTCTCACAAGGCTTTGGTGCAACTGTTGTGTTCAAGGGGCGATATTATGCAATTATGTTACCTTCAGTTATTATAAAATTCATGTATATATCAAAAATAACTTCAGAGAAATTTGACTTTGCAATCTGACACATTGAAATTGATCTTTGTCTCCATAAGAAGCCCCTACTCTTTCTGACACTCCACCTTCAGCACATCATCATAACCACATTTCTCTATTATGTTGTCTACAGCCTTTATGAGCATTGAACTGAGAAGCAGTTTGTATGATAAGCTCAGCAGATGTGAAGTTTTACCAGATGTTTGCTAATTGGTTCTGTCGCTAGTCTAGAGGATTAGTGTGGGGGACGGTCCCCTGTGAGGCTGAGGACTGGAGGAGGAGCTTTGGTTAAATAGGCGGTGCTTTATATGAATAGGATTAAGGCACTCCAGAATGGCTGCCACAGGAGATTCACAGTTTTCTCAAACATGCATGAAAGAATCATAGCACTCCAGGTATATTTTTGATGGGGGAATAACATTATAACACAATCTAAAACTCAAAGTGATTTTGCAAAATACCCTCACTTCAAGAATGTGTCCCAGTGTGGATAACAGTGAATGATTGCTTTGAAAATCAACAATTTAGTCATATTTTGAAGTCTATCCCTAGTCTACAAAAGCAATTGTGACAATAGGCTGCTAAGGGTTAGTTCACTGAAAAGAGAGAAAGTGCCTAAAGGTTGTACTACATTTGCTTGACGTCACTAAATAATATCAGCTAATTTGCATATTAGACCAATGAATGATGTTGATGATATCAATAATTTTAATGAGGGTGATAAAAACACCCCAAATATGTTTCTGATAACTACAAATGAACTTCCATTTGTCAGCTCTTTTACTGTCACTTTCAACTCTTGTATTCGGAATCAGGCACTGCTATTTTGCGAGTAGTTTATAATTTCAACATCATTTTGCCAACACATCTGTACAAAAAAAAAAAAATCCCATGTCAAACATGAGATACGTGACATTTATAGCCTCATCAATCTGTTAAAGCAATGGCATTTCATCACTCAGTCATTAGTCATTTTGTGTTATAGTTGCCTGATTATCAGTAGGTCTGCTTCTTAATGAGTCTACGCTCCTCATATTGAAAGGAGTGAATTGTGCCAATTATTTATTATTCAGTTCAGTTTTTGGAATTTACTGACAATCTCACTGGTTACAGCAATGATTTGTGGCCACATGCTAATATGCTGCTTGAATCATATTCTGCTCAGTTCGTTTTTCACTGTTTACAGATAAACAGTGGCTCTGTGGTCAGTTTTACTGTGCTCCTTTTGAACTAACTTCTCTTTGTTTTTTCTTTTACTGTGAACAAACAGCGGCATTTCCCTAACTATAAACACATAGAGTACTTCAACAAACCAGTGGTACACCCTTTTCCCCAATTGGACAAGTTACAACTATAAAGTTTAATTTATTTTATTGTGATTTTATGCTGCTGATCAACAAAAGGCAGCACAAAGTCGTAGTGAAAGAAAATCACACGTTATCCAAATTTCCATCTATTGATCGCTAAGTTGGTTTGCATTTAACACTCCTCAGAGGTTTTTCGCATTGGTGAATGGCTAACATAAAGACTAAGGTAAGGCAACCCAGCAAGTGAGGAAAGCTGTTCACGAAAAGCTTAAAGCAGCGGTTAAACTTCTTCAAATAAGGGTTATAAAACTATGTCCCAGGCTTTCTAATAAGTAGTCTAAAAATAGAAAGATTGCAGTCATCACCTTATACTTGACAGGCTGTTCAAGGTAAGCACACCATGTAGTACACACAGCAACACATGGACAAAGTATCGTTGGTCAGGTGAGACTAACATTTGAGTTTTTGAAGCTCAGTCAATACTACGAATAACATTATAAATAACCCTGATCACCCTTCACTGTATCAGAACATGGTGGTGGCAGCATCAAGATGTGGGGTATTCGTGGACCTACATGACTATGAATCAGTTTTAAAATATCAGAGCTTGATGTTAATTTGCCAAATTTTTAAGAATGCAAAAGATGAAATTATGCGCATTGTATCATTATGGCATTCTCTATTTACGTAAATCACAAAGAAAAAACTGGAAAATCTTCGATCTAGAGATTCTAAGTGCATCCTCCGCACTAAAGAGAATGTGCCTTGGACAGGAGCCACACTGTTACAGAGTGAGTAAAACTTAAGTGAAATGTTTGAAACACCACAAACATTACTAACCACATTACACAGCTCCATCAGTAGCAGCAGGTATGTTTGATCTTACCTGCCATTGTTAACCAGGGGTGGGATAGTTCAAACGTGTGATGCATGTGTAGCTATTACCACAGAATCTTATTTCACTGTAACTGTGCATTTTCCATGGGAAATAGAGTACCATGTGCTCCAAATAACAGCAGTGAAATCACACAGATGCAAAAAGGAAGTAAGCTGAAAAGAAACCTGGAGTGGAATGCCAGATTTCTATATAGGATTTTTATTTAGTTACTGATGAATTTAGAGATCTTGGATTCATTGTTGACTTGTGAATAAGGTATAGGTGCTTTTTGAATGTGTGGAGGTCAAGCATTTACACGCAGCTGGTAATACACGTTTTTAATGTCTTCTTTTGTTTAAATTTCTTAGTTTGAGATTCTTTTTTTTTTTTTTTTTTTTTTGGAACTCATATCTTGAACTGTTCAATATCAAAAGTCAGGCTTTTCCTGAATTGTGTTAAATTTCTGCCGTAGATTTTTGTTTTTCCCTTATGGAAAAACTAATAATTTCTGACTTTGATTTAAAGAAATTAGTAAGCTTTCCAAATGTCTGTCTCTCTTTTATTATAGTTCACGTTATTCTTACTTACAGGTCAGTTACTAGCAGTAAACTACATTTCAACTACTACAACTACATGCTGCAGTTCGGCTTTATCATCTTTTATCCTTTGGCCAAATTGTCTTGTTCATTAATTATATTATATTTGTTGACATTAGGACAGCTCTTTGATGTATTCATCCCTTCTATATACGCCAGAATAAAATGTACAGGGCGTATCTGTGTGTCACTCAATCATTCCTGCAGCTGCTTGTCCCAGGGGCCTGGAGTTTGTTTTCAGATCCGAGTACAAGCCGCAGGGTACCTAAAAGCGTCCTTTTCACCCCCTAAACATTCACGGCATGGTACAGTCAAGTAAAAGAACACAGTGCATCATAAATCAAGGTCAAAACATGGCAAAGCCATACACAGGGAAGCCATTCTCACGCACATACCCCACACGTCAGACGTTATCTGTCTTTAAGATCTGAAGGCATGTACACTGTCGTTTCACTGAACCACACACATTCACAAACACTCACCAAAAAATACTCACGTCCAGACACACACAGTAAATACAACAAATACCTTCTCATCTACCAATAACAACATACCTGCCATCCAGCTTTTCATAATATAAATATTTATTCTGCATGCTTGAGATAGTCAGAGTTTGCTACGTGGTTCAGACAAAAGGTTTCCAGTCTCTTGGCAATCCTGGTTAACAATGAATGAATGTACCCTGTACAAACTGTGCGGTTGCAAACACAACAAACACAATCTTGGGTTATGAAAATCCTGTAAAGACTGTGTCCTGACAGCCAGTTGCTTTAAGCCATAAATCTAACCTTGAGTACTTTTCTTATCATGGGAATTTAGAAATATAGTAAAAGTTTTTGGAAATGAACTTAGTTGTGATAAGTGGGGAGCAGGAGGAGGGGTAAATGTGGGGAGCAGGAGGAGGGGTAAATGTGGGGAGCAGGAGGAGGGGTAAATGTGTGTATCTTTTTATTTATTTTTGGAAAATATGAGAAGCCTTAAAGAATTTGTACCTGGGGTTAGGAGCGTTGAGACTTGTGAGTGTAAATATTTACCATTTAAACTTTCATGAGAGGTACTGTATTATTTATTATGAAAGCAAACAGTGTCCATTTTTTATTTTTTAAAATTAATCTGCAGTTGCAAAGTTTCCTATCTTACCATGTGTGCCAGGGTTTTGAAAAACAAGTTTTTCTTCAGAGTAACCAAGGGTGGAACATCAACTAATTTGTCACCTTTTGTTGCACTCGTGCTCTGAATGGTTGATATATCCTGAGATTAATAGAGAGGATTTCACAATGTCATGCTGCAATGTCTTCTTCAGTTTTCATTTTTGAGTCAAAGATCGGCTGACAATCTTGATGTTAAATTTCAAAATTAATCAGACACAATTATTCAGTGATGCTTTTACTTTCGGTTTAAAACCCCCACTATTCCAAGATGAGTAAAGCATCTGCATGGCTTATTATGAGATTTGGTAGTGAGATTGGGTTATGGTTGACTCATCAGACTCTCAGTTGTCTCTTGCTTCCTCCATAGTGAGCAGTTCTGGTACTTTTGTTGGGTTCGTTGTTTTAATTATGCCTAGGTGGTTTTGCTTTCCTCAAATTACTTGGGTATTGCGTTGGTTGTTGTCTTGGTTCTCTTTTGACTTAATTTGGGTTGGGATCCTGCCATACTTTATTTGTTTTTTTCCTGATTAAAAACTTGCATTAATTTATTAAAATCATACAAGTCTGCCTTAAAATTGTCTCTTTTTTTGTCATGACCTTATAAGCTGGGTTATGACACTGATAAATATTGAAACACATAACAGTGAGGCCTTCCATGTAAAAATACAAAAACAATCTCTTAAAAGTTATTAATTTGTCTATATTCCCTTGTCCTCCTTGGCTACTAACCTTTTTAGTGTTTTTATATATACTTTTTGTCTGTTCAGACCAATAGCAGGAAAAGTCTGTAGCTTTATGTTTTTGTCCTTTATGTAAGGAAATATAAGACCTTGTTTTTTTCAGCTGCTTTGCTTCTCCTTTCTTAGGCTACTTGTCCAGCTAAATGCTCATTGTTCCGTGTTCAACAGCTTCACAACCAACATGAAACTGTGCAACTAACTATGCTAGATAAATGGTGACATCTTTACTGAAATTGCGCTGACCTTTGAAAAACCAGTTTCAAGTCTTGCACTAGACATGACTTTTCACCTTTAAAGCTTGAAATGAAACTTGATTCCTAGTCTTTACAATGTTTTTCAACTTTCTTATACTTACAAGTCCTAAATCCTCTAAGAAAGAAGGACAAAGATTAAGTTTGGAAGACTTAGTACCTGGTACAATATGCAGTGAAGAAATAACAGCTTGTTCTATTTGGAGTTGGAACCAAAATCTTAAAGACTGTCATCGAA
This sequence comes from Brachyrhaphis roseni, assembly GCA_903066815.1. NCBI lineage: Eukaryota > Metazoa > Chordata > Actinopteri > Cyprinodontiformes > Poeciliidae > Brachyrhaphis > Brachyrhaphis roseni. Next base: position 11,853 of record CAEFZY010044063.1, read on the forward strand.
GCCAGAATTCAGATTTAATATGGCAACTGGGCGTGTAAAACATAGTGAAAGTTGTTGTAAAAACATGCTTATTTGCACCTCTGATACTTCAGTGCAATGAATTGTGCGAGCTTGCTTTGTTACTATTTTGAATAGAAACTAAATAAACATGAAATCAGCTTTTAGTGCAATTAGCAAATTATACTGGTTTTCTAGCTTGCAACTATAACCCAACATACTTGTGTGTGACACTACTAGAAGACAATTGGGCTTAGAAAAAAAATCTTCTTTCACACAAAAGATATCCAAAACTATTTTTCACTTAAAAAGGAAGGAGTCTTTGGAATGCCGCTTCATCAAGTTGTACTGTAGATGCAATGTAGACAGAGAAAAGGGTGTGGTAATAGAAACTATTAAGTTGCATTAAAAAAAACCCAGAAGAAACTGGTTCAAGTCATGAGAATCAAATGTATGAAGGCAACATTGTTTTGTGAAAGGCATCAGGGTGTGTACGTGTGTGTTTGTAATGCTGTTTATTCAGACGCTATGTAGCACCATGGGAAATGCAACAGGGAGTCACAAAACAAACAAAACAAGTAAACTGAAACTTGAGAAGATGGTACACCCAAATTAAAGAGAGGCAACTTTTCTCTGAGGACTTTTTACAATAATTTTGACATTTATAAGGGGATAGAAATCCTTTCTTCATCCATATTTTATTCTCACATGAAAATCTCTAAATAAATTGCGTTGAGTTCTATTATCTGACTTGGTAGAGTTTTAGGTGGTGAACTTTAACAATAATTTTCTTTACTTAGCATAGAAGAAAGTGAAATACCTATTTGAAGAGAATCACCTTGTTTCACTGTTTCCAAGCAATATCTGGGTCCTGCACACAGCTCATTATGTTTATTGACTTTCTGTTAAAAACAGAAGTTTATTTAACACTTTCAGCTCATACGACTTGATTAAACATCTGACTAGTCAACAATGGTAAACTGCTATAGTAGTTGTTCATTTGTAGTTTTCAGAATATTTTTATATTCAGAAATACTGCAATAGATTCCCTTGATAAAATGTTCATAACCGTTTAACCTCTCCACATTTGCAAACAGTGCAGCCAGTGAATACACTCTTAAAGGTTATGGATCAAATAGGGAGACGTCTCACAGATGTTTGGATATTGTTTCATAGTCTGAATACTCCTTAAACTTGTACTCAACTTTATCTCTGATCAGTCTGTTTTTTGATCTTCATGATGCTAATTGTCACTAATGTTCTACAACATTGAACAGTTGTATTTATATGAGACTAGGTTCATATAAATATAAATATATGCATGTCACATTTTTTAGGTTTTTATCTGTAAAATGCAAAGGACAATATATATTTTTTCTTCAATTTTACAAGTATGTATTGCTTTTGACTCCTGACACAAAATCCCAATTAGAAAATGCCTGGTAGAAGATCATTTCATGTTAACACAAATCTGAAAAGTCTGGCATGCATTCTTATTCAAACCACCTAGCAATGAACGCCCTAAATACAATTCAGTGTAACCTTTTATCACCTGATGTCAACATTTTTGCCAAAAGTTATTTTAGTAAAAATATCACCATCTCTTCTTCTTCTTCTTTTTTTTTTTGACCAATTAATAGCCTTTTGTCAAACTTTGTCAAACTTCCAATCAGAATTTAGCTCTGAGGGTTACACCACTGCCTGGTCAGATGTCTTTATTCTTCTCTCCCCATCATGCTGAGGCTTTTACACCTCACATGTAACACACATGCACAAGAAAGATGTTATATAAAAAAAAAAATCACCTGCACGCACACACATAAATTCAGCACACCTTATTACTCTTTATTAATCTGCAGGGTGTTAATTGAACCTCCACCTCCCAGCCCCCTCCCTGAGTTGGAGCTATACCTGCATTCCCGCTCTCATTATGAGTGAAGGTGCCTTTGGGAGATGTAGAAGGGGGGAGGAGGTGGAAGAAGAGGAGACTCTTGTCCCCTTGGATAGACTGGTTGTGCATCAGATCTGGCTGAATAAAATTGAACCACTCTGTGTTTGTTTTCTCTCTGCATTCAAAACAAAATTTTGCCTTGAGCAAAAACATTTTAGATATATAAAGTTATGCAAGCGAAATATGTCCTCAGACTCTTAGCAGCTGCCTTTCATTTCCCTTAGACTCATTACCTTCTACATTTAAAATCAGGTACATGACAATCTGTTGCACTGTGAGAGTATTTTTAAAGTCCTCAGCATTCTCTTAGGCAGTGCTTTCAGCATTGGTCCTGGACAATCTCTCTCCCAGATAAAGACTTCTGATAGTTAAAACAACACTTCAAGTCTGTTGTTAAGTCTGTAATTTTAACAAACATTCCACACTGCAAGAGGAAACAAATTCAAGCCACTGCCGACTTCTGTCTCCCTATAATAAAGCTGTCAAAACACCAGTTGTCAGCCAACGTTTTTTTTGTGTGTGTGGGGGGGTGTGTGTGTGTGTGACACAATCACAGTGTCCTAAATTTTCTCTTAGAATGTTTATTAGAATGAGCTGTGGACTTAAGTGTTTATTTTTCTCTCGGTGTGACGATCCTGCCAGCTGTTTTCACATGCTGAAGCAAAAGATTACATTAAAAAAAATCCCTACACCTGAAAATTACAAACACTGCAAGAATTGTGAAGCAATGGGTGTCTCCAATGTCCCAAAAGAAACAAAGAGAAGAGTATTCTTTTCAAGATGCAATCAGTATCATATTTTGAACGGGAATTGCTTATTTGGAAAAGGTTTACATTTATTATTTTGGAAAAAGATCAACTGAATTACACTGCCTTGCAAAAGTGCTGGATTACAACAACAAACTTCTGTGTATTTCATTCTTATTTCATGTGACAGACAAACAAAAAACATTGTGTATTCTGTAGTTCACATTTGAAAGGAGGAAGGAAAATGTAATCCATGACAAGTGTTCATTTGTATTTAAACCCCCTTACTTTAATACTCTGAAATAAAACCTAATGGTGCAAACTGCCTCCAGAAGTATGCTTGCTCACCTGAGTGTGTGTGAATAATTAATTAATATAGTCATTTCTGTCTGTCTGTGGAAACCACCTTGCGCTGCAATTACAAGCTTTGCCGCTGAATGTTTTAGCCAGTATTTTTACAAGGCCTTCGGCTTTTGTTCTCATGTCAGTCTCCACATTTTGGAGCAAAATCCATTCATTTCAGGGACACAGAACTCACCTCTTTCCTCAGCAGTAGGAATGATTGGACATTCCCATCATGTTCTTTACAGTATAAACACATGACCGTATGGTGCATTTTATCATGTGCACGCATATAATTGATGAATGTGGCACCTTCAAGCATCTGGAAATTGTTCCCAAGGATGAACGAGACTTAAAAGCTTCACAGTTCTCTTCCTGATGTCTCGGCTGATTTCTCTAGACTTCCAATCATGTCAAACAAGAAAGGAGTGTGTTTCAGGTGTGACCTTAAAATACATCCACGGATGTGCCAAATACCTCAATTAACTTATGACATCATTGTCTGGGCTTTTCCTCATCGTTTAAAGAGATTTTGCACGTAAACTTATGAATTTGAAGAAAGTTACAAAAATAAATAAATCTCTGAAAATAATATCTGAAAAATTTTCTTGATAAGTTTTCTGGTATTTAGCAAATCTAAATAATTTTGGGTATTCTAACTAACCTTAAAAAAGAGAAGTTTGGTTTGGTTTAACATTACACGGTGAAAAAAAAGATTTTGTTTTCATTTGGTGTATGTAAACTTCTGGTTTCGGTGGTAGTTGTTTTATGAATGGATTCTTTCGCCTGAGTCCTGAATCACTGCAGATCCTGCAGAGTTACCATGACTCTCTTTGCTGCTTCTTCAGTCAACCCTCCAGCTGGCCTGTCAGTTCAGATGACTGGTCATGTTTCAGTATGTTTGCGGATGTGTCACACTTTTCTTTCTACTTTACAACTGTTCTCTTAATTTAGTTCACACACCAAAACCAGAAAATACAGGGTATGGTGTTAAGAAATAATGGGAAAATTACAGCGGAAGAAAGCATGAGATGTAGGTGTATCACAAACTCAAATGATGCTGTCTTGGACTTTAAGTTTATGATTTAGGGCATTTTTACAAAATTTAAAGACATTTTGTGGACCATAGATTTCTTTCTTTTTTTCTTTTACTTGTAAATCTAGTTTTTGTATGACTATGTAGTTTTGTAGTTTTTCTTGGTATAAGCCTTAACAAAATATTTAGGTCTAAATTATGGCTACAAATAAAAGTATCCTTCCCTCATGTGCACATGTGTTTTTGTTGAAAACAGGTCTGTTGATCATTGGCGAGATGTATTTACTTTTTTTTTTTTTTTGCCGCTTCACAATTTCTGGTTGTAACATCATACCTTAGAAAACATTCAAGAAATCTTAATATTTTTCTGCAAGGCTCCTTAAATGTTTCTACCTGCATAGTTTTAGATCTTTTTCTAAATGATCTTCCATCCAAATAAGCAAGTCGAAAGGTTTATTTTACACAGATGTGGCTGGTTACAGGGATGCATATGCGTCATTTATGGTGCTGAGAAAAAGAGTGCGCATGAATAAATTGTATGCTTACATGCATGTGTGTGTGGGGGTGCGCACGCGAGTGTACGCCAGGAGAGAAGAGGATCCGATTAGTTCTACTCTGAAAGTAATTACCTTAATTAAAGCAGTAATGTGTGGAGACAGAGGGGAGAAAAGGAGGGAGAGGCAGGGGAGAACCTGCCATCTTTTATAGGGCAGTTTAGGGGCTGTGTGATTTAAGGGGCACACTCAACACAGACGATGAGAGGAGGCAGAGATGAAAGAGAGGTCTGACTCAGAGAGAATGGTGGTGGATTTTAGCTATTTTTGATATGAAAGAATAGAAATAAATTAAGATGAAAACGGAAATTAAATATTTGGAATAATTTGGAATAAAAAAGATTTCTTTGAATTTATTACTTTTGTTTCGATGGGCACATCATTCTACCTGAGACAGAAAATTTTGCTACATAGGCAAAAATTATTTCATCGTGGGGGGAATACCATACCACATTGCACCAAATATGGACAAACAAGGTTTAGGGTCAACCTATCACTGGCTAAATTTAACAAACTTTCCCTTCATTTACATATTTTAGGTGGAAAGCAGTGTGACTGTTGAGGTTTGAGAGATTTATAGGTGCCAAGAATCTGAACTCTCATTGCCTTTGTCTTGTTTCATGTTGGGTGCTGTTGTTCTTACTTAGGCCTGAAAATCTTTGTTCATCATTTCTTTGAATATTCTCTTCTCCCATGTCAGTGAAAGTAATGATATAAAATCACTGATACTTATCCAGGCACTTAAACTAAAAAACTTCTGTCAACCTGAATATAAATAAAGAATCAAATCACCATTTGGCCTACTGTACGCTTTGCTTGAACCAGCGGTTCTTGCAATAATGTAATAGCTACAATATCTACAGTCAGGATTTCATTTCTGAAGGCTCTGCTCCAAGTCATTTATGATTGAACAATTGCAGACATTAAGCACTAGTCTGATTCTAAAAAGTCTGATTGATGTTTGTGCTTGAAAACTTTGTAATTTTAATTGTAGTTATTACAATTAAACTGCATTTTATTAGCATTTCCTCACTTAAATAACTCACCAATGACATTCTAGATGCTACAGTCTCTCATTTCCATGGACAGTGGCAGATATTTTGTTGTAACTTGAGTTTCAACAAAACTCCAGTTACAACAAATTGGAGTTTTGTTATAACTGGACAATGTCCTGCTTCAGCAGGCCTTGCTCTTGGTTGGCTCCCTGTTTACCCATGTTAACATGTAATTATTAACATGGGTTGAATTTTAATGTTGTTGCAAGTTAATAGTTTTCCTCAGAACTTGCAGAAAAAGTTACTTAATATTTAATGACATAATTTTCTGCTGCATTTTACAATTCTCTCCTGCCCCCAGAGGTGACCATAGACATCTGAGCAGACATGTAGAAGAATTCACATGACACAGACGGTCAATCTGTAGCAGCCAGTTCAGTCCCTCTTGTCATTCTGTTCTTGGAGGATCAAAAACACTTAGATTGTTGGTAGAAATCCAGATTGGTTATAAAAATACTGTACTTGGCCTAGAACTCAATCATGGAAGCTGGACATGCAAAATTAGATGAAATAGGAAATGCAAAGCATAAATACACAGCTGACACTGTTAGTGTGACTGGCTTCAAATCATAGGCAGGTCATGAACAGGTTATGGGATCTGAGTGTAGTTAGAGCCCTGATGCCAAGCATTTAAAAAGGCTTTAATCAGTCCCTAGTAATTAAACTTTTAATGTTTGAATTCAGCTTCCATTTGTAGTCAGAAAGGACGGTGCTTCATGTTCACTGTGGGTAGGTTGCATGGAGTTCTAAAGACAGAAAATCACCAAATCGACAAATAAAAATTGTGACCCACTGGTGGCATCTGGCGTAGGAGTAACACTCGGCCACCACCTAGGTCATTTTATGAACATTAAAATATTTTCAGATATTTTGGAGTGAAAAGCGTCTCATTGTCTTGTATGTTTTTATTCTTTCCAAGGCTCCACACTGTGTAAAGTCCATTCTCATTGACCCTGGTCTCTGTGTGTGTGTACTTTATCGTGTGTTTTTGAGTGATCCCACACCTTTGCTTTAATGTGCATACTTTTGCTTCTGCAGCACCAGACAAAGGGATGAAGAGACGCTTGTGCATTTGCATGAGTTAGAGGTGTCATTGTAATGGCCGCCTAATGGAAATCAAATAACAACCTACGGAGTGCAGTCAGCAGCATGTCCTTGCACTCCATACAGCTTACAGGTGTGTGTAGGGGTGTGTGTGTGTGTGTGCAGATGTCAGGATTTGGAGTCTGAGTGAAATAGCTTTTTTTTTTTTTTGATAAAGTGTTAATGAAAATAATAACATCCCTCACAAAATATTCATAAAGGTAATGACGAATGCTATATTTCTCAGAGTGATACATCAGAGGCGTCTTGGTTAAAAGAAAAACAGTGTCCGGCATCTCCACACCCCCAAATTATCTGCTGCTTTCACATTTCACTGATAGCATAGATGAGAGCTGAGGAAAATGGACACACAATTATGCTCACTTGTCGTATATTAATACTGCTTCTTGACACCTTCCATGGACCCTGAGCTGTCTTCTCTTTGTCTGCTTTAATTGAAAATTAATGGTTAGTGCGTTGCCAAGGCAACAGTGGCAGCGGCGGTGGGTAGCGAGATGTGCTCAGACAGACACCAGTGGCATTGTTTGTCCTGTCTGACCTTGGAAGTCGGGGGGGGGAGAAGAAGAGAAAGGCGATAGAGGACAAAAAAAAAACACACATTAAAAAAAGAATAGAGAGGTAAGGGTTGAATGGTGTCTGTTGGAGCGAAGGGAGGGAAAATAAAGTTATTGTGGCTGTGCTTCGGCCAGGTTGGGAAAGAGACAACTTGGGTTGGTGGACTAGAGATGATGTCAAAATGCCAAATTGGGAGAATTATGTTTGAGTAAGAAGGCAGAAAAAGGCCTGGAGATTCTTCTCTGGATTACCTTTGTGCTGATGGAGTCAGAGGACACTTTGTGACCCCATAATCATCTGGACACGGGCTCGGGGCTGGATGAAAGTGAAAGGGAGAAATTGTACGCATGTGTGTGAGTGTGAGCGGAGGTGTTGGTCCTAATGTTTACAAATCCATCAGTGCGGCCACAGTGTCAAATGGACACAGACTTCGAGGCCACGCATCTGTGAATTGAAAGAGAGGCACACTGATGGCTCATAATTTACTTTAGTGGTGCAGCCCTGGACTTGGAGAGATGCAGGAGGTTTCACTGTATGATGAAAACGGCTCTTTTTAAAGCATGTTCACAACACTTAAATGAACACTATACATTCACCAATGCATTTTATCATTAATTAACATACATGCCAAATAAAAAACTGATGCTTCAATAGAATAAATTTCCATAATTCTAAGCATGCCATAGAAGCAGCACAGTCTTGTATAGTTAACCCTGTGGTTCAGTTCAGCTCTGTCACCGGTTCACGGATTGTCAGTGGAACGCTACTCCAAATTATTTACGGAAAATGTAGCTACTCACAGATTTTTTCGTAGAGCATATTTAAGATATTTGAAAGAAATTGCGGCTTGGGAAGCTGACATATATAAATATAAACCCAACAACCTATTGGTTGGCGTTTGCAAAGCATTCAATCCAAGAGGGACATTCATTTTTATGGTAAGATGTTTTTCACTGTATCTATTAAATATTGTTTAAAAACATCACCATGCTTGTAGTGAAGAGGTTAATATCAAAAGATATAAAACTTTTAACTCCAGCTTACATTCTTCCTAAGGTTACAGGACCTTTTGTATATTAAAAAAAAAAGTAACATCATGGACTTTAAACATTTAATTAAACTCACAGAATCCAAAGTTCAATGAAGCATGTAAATAGACTTATGAGACTGTTACATACAGTACATGTTTGAAGTGTTCTTGCTCCCTGAAGTTCTTCAAAACTTCTTCCAAACTCAAAACTTGAAAGTTCATTGCTGGAATTTCCTGAGATGAACTAAAACAAAGCAGTGCATAATGTACAGAAGACAAAATTGATTGGGTTTTTTTAAAGCCATTTTTACTCTGATACCCCTTCATAAAATTCAGTACAAACCATCACCTTCTGAAGCCACCTATTCATCTATACACTTGTTCTTTGAAGGTCTTGGATTATTGTTAGAGTACCAGTGAACAAACAACATGAAGATCAAGGAATACAGCAGACAGGCCAGGGATGAAGTTGTGGAGAAGTTTTGCATGCAGGTTGTTATAAAAAAAAAATACCCTAAGCTTTATCATTTACCATGTAGATCTATAATCTGAAAAAAAAAAAAAAAAAGAAAAAACAACAACATGATGACACAACCATCTACCAAGAAATCAGTTGAGCTAAACATACACCCTGGGCAAGCAGAGTATTAGTCAATGAAGCAGCAATGAAGCACACAGTATCTTTGGATGAGCTGCCAAGACACATACCTCAGGCAGAGAAATCTTTGGCAGGTCAACTCCTGTAACTCGTGAAGCTCATGTAATCCACAAATGTGGCCTTTATGAAAGAGGGGCAGGAGGACAGTCACTGCTAAAAGACAGTTATAAAAAGTTCTGTTTGCAACGGGCCAATGTAGGGGAGGAATCTCTGAAAGACGGTGCTCCGATCAGATGTATGTATACATGTGCAGCTGTTTGCCTACAGCAGGGGTGGGCAACTCCAGGCCTCGAGGGCTGGTCTCCTGCAACTTTTAGATGTATCTCTACTTCAACACACTTGAGTCAAATAATGAGGTCATTAGCAGGACTCTAGAAAACTTGACTGCACTTAGGAGGCGATTTAGCTGTTGAATTCAAGTGTATTGGACCAGGGAGACATCTAAGAATTATAGGACACCGGCCCTCAAGGACCAGGATTGCCCACCCCTGGCCTACAGGTAAAATATGAAGGCTAATGATGCACATCACTCTGAACATGTCATCACCACAGTGAAACTTGATGGTGGCACTGACATGCTGTGGGAAGGAACTTCTTTTCTGTACTGACAGGCAAGCTGGTCACAGCTGATGAGAGGATGGGTGGACTTAAATACAGGAAAATTCTGGAGGCTTTTTCAAGACTCTAATCAAGCACCCAAGTCTGTGACGAAATGGTTTGGATAGCATATTTATGTGTTAGAATGGTCCAGTCAAAGTTCAAATTGGTATCCAATTGATAATTTGTGAGAAAACTTAACATTCATGGAGTCCATTCACAGTTAATGAAATCTAATAACATCCTAATGTCAGTGGATTGCAGTTTTGCTGGTGCAATCTATCATGGCGAGGAAGAGCTCATTCAAAAAGAAAAGCTTTATATTTATCGATTCAATTAATTTACAACCAAAAGGACAAGATCCCAAATAAAGAGGATAAAATGAGCCTCTCCTCTCACGTGTTGAGGAGTAGGTTTCCAAGTCAACCAAGTAGTCATCAATGCTCCAACAAAAATGGTCAATCAACATACGTAGGTTGGGTATCTGCTCAGGAAGAATGTTGGGTGATCCCACTTTTTTTCAGGCATATGTCACATGTCTTAGAAGGAGAACCTGTTACATGCCCAGATCTTGCTCGAGTTCACTCAGCTAGCCAACCTAAACAATGTTTAGGCAAAATTCTACAAAAAAAAGCTGTTTATTTGTCTCGTCTTTGAACATGAAAGATATCCTCACATGTGGTGTGCATGTCATGTTGAGGTGTTTGCCTTTCAAATGCACTGTAGTGGTCGTGACGTATTACCTTCAAATCCAAAGAGCTGTGACTCTGGCTCATAAAACACTGAATGGTGTGTGGCAGAGAGGATGTAAGAACACGAGAGGGGAAAAACTAGTTGTTGCATATGGTGATTTGAGTGCAGCTGATGTAAGTGATTGGGGATGCAGAAGGATGGGATATGATGGATGGGGAGAGAGAAGGAGGAGGCATTACTTTTACTATTGCATGTACAGCAAAATCCATCATCTTGGAGGGGCCAGATGTGCGACATTCACATCAAACTTTCCAAATTAAAGAAGCTCCTCGCTCCTCTCTCAATTCCTGTCTCCATCTTTCTCTCGCTCTCTCTCTCTTCAGAGCGAGCCATTTTTACAGCCTTCCTTTTTTTTTTTCTTTTTTTTTTACACATACATGCACATCAACACACACCATTCTCACTAACTTCCCTTTTTTGCCTCTTTTTTCACAAAGAAAGTTGCTGAGAAGGTTCATTTATGATGTTTTGCAACAGCAGTGTAGCCTTAGGATGCGGAACACATCTCTGCGCTGGCAGACGGCACGTTGTGGGTTATCTTATCTGATGTTAAAAGGGGTGGTGGATGTTATTTGCATGCTGCATTGATGTTCAAATAGCAGTTTGAATGCTTCCTCAGCAGGGAAAGGCTGTGATTGTATGGTTGGCAAGCAAACAAGTGTATCAGATGATATCAGCCCTGGCCTACTTAACAATACTGGGTTAGACACACTATTCTGTACCATAAAAACTTTATTCAACTTATACTTTAGATAGATCCCGCTCAAGTTCACCAGCTGCTTCTGCAGAGCATACATTACTTTGGGAAAGTATTCATAACTGCTGACCTTTTTTATTTTTTTTTGTCTCGTTACAAAGTCCCAATGCTTTTTCAATGTATTTTATGTGATGGACCAACAAAAGTACTGCATAATTAATGCAATGAAAGATGAACAATAGAAGGCCATTTTATATGTGTTTCTATTGATCTTAACTATTTCATTTTTAAAGCAAATATTATTGTATGTTAGGTATGAGTTCAGAATGTTACTGAATATAGAGAAATCAGACAGAAACAACATTAATATCGGATTGTTTCATATAAGTTATAGTTTAAAAGTCACTCCAAACTGTGTGGGAATTTGTTTCTGTAGTGGTTTTTTAAGTCAACTGCGCCGATCACGACTGCTGGAAAGAAAGGAAAAAAGGAGAGGTTGATTTGGAAATGCAGCCAGCTTTCTGAAGACATGGATTGTGAAAATTTCTTAGAGGTTAAGCTATGAAAATGAGTTAAGATCACTTCTAACTGGAAAGATGTTTCAAATAATTAAGAGGTCTTTAATAATTAAGAGCCTGCAAGACATGTCTGCTACTAAAAGTACACACACACGTGCACCCCCACACACACATATCTGCTTCATTTAAACTTTAAATTGAGGATCAGAATTCCAGGACAGTTGTTATTGCTTTAATCTGTTTGTCAGAGAGTAAATGCTGAGCAAGATTCTAACTATAATGGTTAAATTCTCCTAAAGGCGTTGATGATGGCTACTTTCTCTGTCGGGATGCAGAAAGGAGAAGTTCATGCTCTCTTAAAGTAAATATTTCCACAATGGTTGCCAAATTTAATCAATGTACTTAAATGCAAACTCTGATTCAGCGTTCCTGCCTGTGTTTAAATGTTCTGTTTGCAAACAATAATACAGAATTTCTCTAATGCAACTTACAACAGACAATACGAACAACAGAAGACCGTAAACTGGGAACATGACTGAAACAAATCTTCCCACCTTGAATCTCCACCTTCAGTTTAAACCTGACCACCAGGGTCGTTTTCAGGGAATGCTTTTACCTTCACTTTTTTAATTTTTTTATATTTTTTTTGTTCAGAATAGGCCTTCGTTCCTTCATTGCAAGTACAATGGGGGGGGGAGAAGAGATCATAGTAACAGGAGGTGAACACAAATGCTAAATCCTAAAACATGTTTTAGATTTCTATTTAGAAAATGCATTTTAAAAGCATGTTTCATTTTCTTTCCACTTCAAGTATAAAATAACTTTTTGTTGCACGTTTACATAAAATCCCAATAAATTCCATACAAGTTTGAGATTGTAGGAACACAAAAATGTGTAAAAGTTCCAGGTATATGAATACTTTTGAAAGACTATGTGCAAGCTTGCCTGTGTGTTGAAGTTCTTTGACCTCGCATCTGTTGCACTTTATGGCTGCAGTATGTTAAGTACCTCATATTACAGTCATAAAATGAAGGTCTGAATGTTGGTTGATGGAGTTTAAAGCTGTAGAGGTAATGCCGCTCTCTTTAGCCTCATACACCAGATACACACAGGGCTCCTTTAACTGCCAAAGGCCACATCTGCCTGAAACACACACACACACACACACACACCCACACACAATGACAAGACTGAGAGAAGAAGGAGCTGAGTGAAGGAGACAAGTACTTGTGGACAAGAGAGGTGCAGAAACAAGAAGAAAGATTAAAGGAATGGTGGACGAATGACAGTAATAAGGAGTTGAAGGCGTTTGAATTGTAAATGAGAGGATGATGATTTGACAGCAGAGGAACTGGACGGACATGGACACATGATGGAGCTTTCATCCCTCACTGTAATGTGTCATTGTCTTGTTAAAAAGCAAGCGAGGGACACTTCTTTCCCTAAGTCCAATTTTCTGAGAGGCCTGCACATGAAAAGTGAAAAAGCAGAGAAAGAGCCTTAAATCAGTCTTTCTTTGACACGCTCACACAACCTTCGTGAGGAGTCCAACTTTTTTTTTTTTCCTTTGAAGGACTATTCTTTAGCCGTGCTGCCAGATGAGGTTTGATACCTGCGATTTCACAGTTAATCCTTGCTTGAATTCAAATAGCTGGGAAATCATTGTCTTTCTCTCACTTCTCTGTCTTCGCTTACATTTTCGCTTCAGCTCCCGCTCCCGCTCTCCATCTCAGCTCCTTCTCCTTTCTCTGGTGCCGGGCAATGGAGGGGAAAAAAAAAAAAATTAAAAAAAGGCCTGACCTCTGCGTTTTCTCCCCCGTCCTTAAGATTGGTTTTAAATACTCAGCAGATTAAAGCACAGGCATGAAAGCTCACATTAGCCATATATTTAAAAATCCCCCTGGTCGATAATCCGCGTATTTGTCAGAATCAAACACTGGGGAAATAGAAAAGGGACAAATGGCATGATGAGGAGACCGAGCCAGATGTATTGTGGAAGGGAATTAGAACCCGAGAGATACATTTAGAAGAATGTGGCCCAAGACAAAAAGTTCTTTTGGATGATTATTGAAATTCTCTCAAGATGGGCTCACATAACCATTTGACAGGACAAAACACACTGGTGCAATTGAATGACCTCTGGCAGTCCTTACTGTCTTCCTCACTTGTGGATATATAAATTGCACATTGTATTTTTAAAAAATGTTTTGCTTTTGTAACTGAAAGAAACCTTACTTCATTAATTAAAAATCTGGTATTTGTTATTTGGTTTCAGCTTTTGTAAATAAATGTATCCTATTTATTTTTTATTTATTTATTTTTTTTTCATTTAGACATGCAGTGTTGACCACATTTCTTTGCACCCCTGATGATGATCTACTATGAGTCTTAGAATAAACTTGTCTTTCATTTTCAGCACACAACCTAGTGCTGAAAATTTTAGAAACAAATTGATTTTAAATTGTGAAAAAAAAAGTGAGACAACAAGAGTGACAAAATTTAAGTTTGCATGACTGGTACTGCTCTTTTTAATTGGTTTAGCAGCTATTTCTTGTTATAAGAGATGATTTTGTCAATATATATGACTATTCTATGCAACATTTCTGTAGATTGTAAAGACTTAAGTCCTTCTTTATGCTCTCATCAGCCCATCCTACAAGATTTCTAATTAATTTAGTTCTGGGGACTGTAATGGCCATATATATATATATATATATATATATATATATATATATATATATATATATATATATATATATATGAGAATATATATATATATTTTTTTTTTTGTAAT
>CAEFZY010044065.1:0-56927 GCA_903066815.1 Brachyrhaphis roseni
AGCTTAAGCTAACCTGAATATTTACAACTCTCTTGTTGATACACTGACATTACTTACCATAAAAATCTATCCTTGCGGGACATGTCCGGCAGACCTCCGCGGACTGAAGTGCGTCCGAGTATGTTGGACTTTTCCTACCTAGCAAATCTGCCCAGTGACACAGCGCATATGGACAAGGCACGTAAACACAATAGCATTCGGTGATTGGCTGCGTAGCGTAAGTGAACCGTATCGTATCATTGGCTGGACACTTGTGACTCACTGAGTTAGATTGTTATTCGTCATTGGTCAAAACTGATGACTGAGCTCAATGTGTAGTTCACGCTGGGTTTTATTTTATGCGCTGCATAGATTTTATTGTGCGCAGAGACTGTGCGAGCAGTGCGCAATTGCGCAGGCACGCAGCTTAGAGGGAACAGTGACTATGACTGAGGATGACTATTTCACACCAGCACAGTTGCAGAAGCGCGGCCTGATAATGGCACTTACCTTGCAATAAAGATTAGTGTCAAAACCGGGCTTTTGAGCGCCCCCTTGTTCCGTCATCGCTCTCCTTCTCGATCTCTATCTCCTGCAGACGTGCTCTGCCCTAATTTGAAGTCTCCGCACTCAGGGTTGTTCCCAGATTAATATGAGCCCGGTGGCTTTCAAGACAGCGTCAGATCATTAGCAAAGTCTGCATCATATGTTCGCAGCAGGGAGGGTGGAACATGTGTTTCAATTTGTCTGTGGGAGCCCGCGTCAAAGCCGCCTTTCACAGAGTCTGAATCAATCAGTTTGTCTTATCTGATGCCCTTCGCTAGGGAAGAATAAAAGAACTCCATTGATTAAACTGATCTTTCGCTATTAAAATCCCGGGCCAAGCACATGCTTGCGTGCGTGCCAAGTTCCCGTCCGATGTGACCGCGGCGTCCCGCTGAAGCAATCGTTGCTTTGGAGTTCAGCGGAACAATGCAGAATCAAAGTGCGTCGGCCTCTTGAAGCCGTTTCCTGGATCTATTGTATGATCTCATAATTCTGTAATAACTAGTGGATCGCACAAAAACGTGGAAACGACGGAGTAAAATGTTAGCTTTTATTTCGACAGCATGCCTTTTCTTTCAAGCATCGTATAAAAGACCTGTTACTCAGCCGTAGCTCTGCTTGGTCGGGAAGCGTTTAATTCCTTTCCAGACTGGCATCCAGTGGTCAACGGGATGAATTTTGAGGAAAACAAAGCTACTGCTTTGTGACTGCAGCGGTAAGGGAGTGCCTCATTTCACCCACCACGGTCTGACCAACTCGCACCACAGTACAGGAACAGTTCTTTAAAACCCAACGGTTGTTGGCCAATGGAGGAATTGAAGGCAGTGGATTTTTTTTTTTTTTTTGTTGTTGATTTTTTTTATGGTCCATGCCAAATATTATTAGTGAAACCAGTAAAGACTGAAACTCCCTCAGCAAAGAGACTTCCTCAATTTAATTTTCTTGGCAGAATAAAAACATTTTCCCGTTGGAAAATGCCTTCCGTTGAGCTGTCATTCATCATTAATCCACTTTTAAACATTTTGCAACGGCCTTACAGCAGAGACTTGCTCATGACAGCTTCCAAAACTTGCTGTAGCGGTTTTTCCTTGAATGCAGGCCGTGCGTCACTTAGTATCCCCAGGGGGCGAAGCTGTAATAGGGCAAGCTGGAACTTGCTAATATATAAACAGATAAAATTATTATTATGCCATGTGACAAGTTTAATGCTTTTAGCCGCCTCTATTAGCCACAGATTACATTAGGTATAATTGAAATCTTTTGGATTTTCTGTCCCTCATAAGCAAAATATCTAAAAACACTTGTACCCTGACCCTTGTCCTGCAAACTTTTCATGTTGCCAGAAACAACTCACTGTTTTGATGGTCAGTCATCAAATGGGCTGCCCCAAGGAAGGGGAGGGCAAAGTGTCTGTAGTGTGGCTACGAAGAGTTGAAAATGATCCATTCTGACACAAATCTGTATTTTTAAAGAAATATTTAAGTTTTTTTTAATTATTATTATTATTATTATTATTATTATTATGCAGAAATAGAAATCAGTTTTGACAATTCTAATAAATGCCCTGCGAAAACGTCATTAAAATAATTAGACATGGACCAATCAGAGTTTAGTGGAGTTCCAATTTTAGTTTTTTGTAAAGCGTTGATCTGCCATTACATGTTGATTTCTGGAGAAAAGCTATACATTGGGAACATGCAGATTTTATTTTCTAGCCATGCCGATGTGCCCTGTCATAATTACACTTAACCTCTGCCTATTTGCGGTTCAGTATTAAGGGATTCACCTATTTCTTGATTTTTTTGGTGAAATGTAACTCCAAGTTAAGGTGTACCATTTGGTGTAGAAGGCGACAGGAAGTGGTCGAGGATGATGGCTCAGCATATGTTTTAATGACAAATTGCGTGAACAAATTTATTAACCTGCGATTTTGATTGTACCTCAGTTTTAATAACACAGCAGTAGCAAAATTGTATTTTTTCGACATTAGCTGAATATCAACAAAGTCTTTTGCACATGTAATGGAAACACGGCTACTGTAAACATGGTTGTATGAGTATTTTAAAACCAATGGAAAATACAATGGAGTTGACATTTTCAGCCATCTCATGTTAGGGATTAGCGCAATTATGTTAGTAGTTAGCATTGGCAACTGCTATAGTAGCAGTCTTTGCGGTGATTCCTTGTAGTGTGAGTAAATCCTTCACTCTGAGATTTCCAACAGACTAACATACTAATACTATTTTATTTTATATACAAAAGATTTACTGTGATATATCCAGCCTTCCTGTTCTCTACTGCTATTCTTGCCCTCTCTACACCTCTATACATTTAAGATAGATAAATCTTTATTGTCATTGTCACAAGAACAATAAAATTTGAGAAAATGTCATCAGTCGGTACAAAAAAGGTAACTGTCTCAGAATTTACACACAGTGTAAGAAGTAAATAACAAGATAGCTGATACACATCATTCACGATGATTAATGGTTGTTTCTGATTGCATTTAGTTTTTTTTTATTGCGGCAGCCTAGAAGAACATTCAACATAGCTTCTAAGAGTTTACTCTTAAATACCTTCTTAAGCCTACATTATAGGTGAACACACAGAGCTGAATCGCAGATATGACTGTCAGGACAGCTTCGTTTGTCAGCTCCGTTATGGGTAGCCAGCCTTGGCAGCTGACCTCGTTCCAGATAAAATGGATGCACATCTCTGGAGCTGGTTAGCTGCTAATGCTGGGAGGCTGCCACGTGGGTAGATCGCCTCTCCATTCAGCCAACACAAGCATCGCTCTCAACAGCTTGGATGGAAATTAAAGTGAGCCTTTTTAGAAGGAGTACCAGCACTTGGCTCCTCTGAAAGATTATTACATGCGCTGCGTTGTTGATTCTGGTGCCAAGTTTCAGGTCACAACAGCAGCATAAAAACCTGAGCAGCTGCAGTTTGGAGCTCACAAAACTTAGTCTGTCACGTTGGCTGTTGCAGCGGGGATAAATGGAAAATTAATGAAACTTGGAGCGTGTTAATGGTATCGTTAACTTTGCCGATGGAACTACTGCAGCTCAATGCAACAGTTCACAGCAGACACGACCGGCTCCGTATTCTTGATCAATTTCTGCCCTTTCCCCCAGTGAGCCAGTGGATGTCACAGTCATAAGACAAGATTAGGTGATAAGGTGGATTTGTTGTGAGGGGGCCAAGGGTGACTCAGAGAGGCCGTGAACACAACAAAACCAAGAGGTGAGAGCTATATGTAGGAGGTGATGAGTAAGAAGAGAGCACAGAAAGGCCAAAAAACAAAATCATGACAAGGATGTTGTTTTTGTCTAAAACCCATGTCCTGAGAAGAAGCACAAAAAAGGTGACAAAATGTCTAAGGTTAACTGTCTAGTAGCTTTACTATTTTTTTTCCATTGTACTTTCATTGAGATAAAATCTACTCTTCCTAAAACAAGATATGTGACATCACATAAGACAACAGGTCAGTACATCCGTTGGTATTTTTCTCAACGTTTACTCTTACTTTTTTTTTTTTAAATCAAATTCCTTCTTTAAAAAGTGTCTGAGCAAAATGTCTGAGCCATTTCCATTCAAAACTTGGCACCAACTTATCATCAGATAGCGATTTGTGGGGAGAACTAGGTCAAACATGAGTGACCAGATATTCTTCTTAAAGTTAATCAGCAATTACAAGTGAAGGTGTTAAGAAAATAAAATAAAAAAAAAACGTGGTCAGGTTGAGTCATTCAATTAATATGATCTTCGAGTTTCATGGAAACTGGTGCACCACCTGCTGCAAAGGATCAGGCTGCAGAGAGACTTAGGGTGCTTTCACACCATGCCTGTTTACTCAACTTTAAACTGAACTCTAGCTCATTTGTCTAGAAAGTCTGGTTAGTTTGGAGATGTGTGAATGTGGAATCAAACTCTGATGCGGACGGAAACCCCCCCCAAAAAAATCTCCAGTCTGCCTAAAAACGTAGGTCTCAGTTCAGTTTAAATGAACACTGGTGTGATTTGAGTGTTTACGTGATCACCAAGCGGACCAGAGACCGAGCGGACTGTAATGCAGGGTAAAAACAAAAACAAACAAAAAAAATCTCATACTTTCTATGTAATTTCCTTCAGTAGTTCATGGTGCAGCGAACCGCTCCGGCTGAAAATGTAACAAATGTTGCAATTTTAGTCCTCAATCTAACAGACTCGACCGAACTATGTAAGATGTGAAACATCCTTATAATTTGCATAACTTTTACCCCCACAATGAATTCACCTGCACGACAGCCTATCCCATCAGCCTTTCCAACATAAGTAAGAAAAATTGGGCTAAAAGTATGATAAAGTAGTCCATGCAGAAACCCCAGGATGGTATTTGAACCCTTCCTGCTGCGAGGTTGCAGCGCTACCCGCAGTGCAGCCCGAACAAAAACCAATAAGCTGGAAAAACTCAGAGGAAAATAAACAGGTTTGTAATGGTTACGGTTCTGAAGGCGGTCATTGTTTTCTACGGTACAGCATGCCACCCAGCTACAGTGGCTGTCAGCTTCTCCGTCCTGCTTTGTGTGAGCCCTGCTGCTCGGCTGCCTGCCCCGCAGCCCAACATCTGCTGAGCGCAGGAAGCATTTGAAGGATAATTAAAAGGACCGGCTTCCAACTCATTTCCCGCCTCCCATGGCTAAGCAGCAACATGCTGCTCGACAACAAGAACTGCAATTATTTAGTGAATTGCAAAGAGAAACAAGTAAGTATCAAATGTGAGCAGCAAGCAGATGTCTTTAGCTTTGAACGTTTTTCTTTCGTGTTTGCTTTTCTGTTAATCGCTGGAAGGTCCGAGTAGTCGCCAACCCAAGAGCTGTGTCCTTTTGCACGGCCAACAGGAACACTGCTCTCTTGTTTAGTGCACTCCGAGCATGCGGCCGAGGATTTGTAAGAGCCGCCTCGGTGCTCTGCAGAGCCAGCTGACACTCACAAAAGGCAGCAAATGTGTGCATTCTTCACCCCTCACTAAGCCTCTTCAAGGAGATCATCAATAAAGCGTTCCCTTACTTTAAGGGATGGGTTAGTGTGCGCCGTTACACAGTAGTGAGGTGAAATATCACATCACCTGTAATGAGAGCCGAGTTGGCTGGATCACACTAATGAGTTAGTGTGACTCTGAAGTGCTGGCTCACTCGTAGATGTTAATCAAAACGGCTTCGCCAAACGCTCAAGGCTACTTTGTCTCTACCGAGCAGCCAAAAGAAAACAGAAAACTCGGATTTCATTTTGAGCGACAGGCTTCAAGGAAGGATTCGTTTAGCTTCCTGTAGCTGTTGAATGAGGAGTCCATTATGTGTCCATGAAGGAAGGAATGACTGTGGCAGCATGTGTTAACTGGTAAAATTTGAGAGTTGAGCTGAAAGTCTGGCTAAAAGGGATAGTTTGTATTCTTTCTTTTTTTTTTTAAGTCTGGTTCTGTGGAGTAATTGGTGATATGTTTCTCAGCTGAAATGGGACAACGTCAAGCGAGTTTGTAGCAAAAGGAAGAAATCTGTGGAGAAGAAACAGCTGATCAGACAGTGGGGAAATTCAGCTGCACCAGCAGAGATAAACATTAGTGGAGAACAATCAATTTAACTTTACTTGGACAGTAACAATTTCGTTTTTTTCTTTAAGGAAATAATCCGACCAAACTAACTTTTCTCAACAGTTAAATAATCCTGCAGGTTTCACATAAAAATGTTTATTTTGGTATAATGCCCCAAACTGTGGTAATAATTAATGACTCATGACTCATTAGGAACAAAATTCATATTTATTTAATTATTTTTTTGTATTTTAGCCAATGGTCATTCATAAGGTCTGGTCCACATGAAGATGAAAATAAATGCATCGGCAAAAGTATTTTGTCGTTCAGTTCAAATTTATATAATGAAGGACAGCAGCGCAAACATGTTCGTTTGTACATAGGTTTTCTACCTACATGCCAATTTGCAAACCCTGTCCTTGTTCAGACCTTTTTTAAAAGATAGCAAAATTAAAGTGAAAGATTCCTGTCACACACACCCAGTCAGATACGCTGAAATGCTGAATTTCTGCGACTATAAATAAAAATTTTTTTTTTTATAAAATTGCATATCAGAGACCTAATTCTCCGCAACAAAGTAGGTCATTCAGGCTGCGCGTCCACACATGTCCGACGTTTTTGGATACCAGAAATGATCATGTAGGAAAATAGATTCCAGAGTGGATACATGTCAAAACGCAAGTTTCATGTGTCAGTTGGTAAATGCAGACTGCGCCTTTTTAAAAAAAAAAAAAAAAAAAAATTTCGTCGTAGCTCCATCGCTCTCTGCAAACTGCGTTCAGCTCACTCCCAATAAAAGAAAACATGGCGCTTGCGTCGCTCGTTGTTCACACTGTTGTTGGCGTCGTTCTGTGGCAGTGTTACAGCGCCACCAAGTAGTCTGGCATAACTACTGCAGTGTTCGTCCTGTGGACCGTTTACACAAATTTACAATGTTTGTTTCTGCGTGGACGAAGCGTAAGTAAACGACCGTATTGCAATTTGAAGCCATGCTAGGGCCAATACCCAAGAGTACAGTGCGCATTGGTTGTTGACGACTTGGAGCTTGACTGGGTTCAGCGGTCAGGCTGATGGATAAAACCTGCAGTCTCCGCAAATGTAACTTTACTTTGGGACAGGCTTGTTGTTTGATTGAGAAAATGGGGATAAATTTAGAAAGATTGTCTCTTTCTAAAGTTTAAAATTTTCTATTACCTTCACTGGTCACTTCTTTAGACACCTTGCTTGTCTCAGATTGTGCCCATTTTTGCTTTCAGAACGGCCTTAAATGTTAACGCCATAGGAGCTACGCTTGGAACAATTGCTTAATTTCCCTTTAGTGTCCCTTTAATTTGCTACATGTGGTAACAAGCAATTGAACAAGACCTAATAAAAAGAATCACGAGTTTACAGTATTGTATCCTTCAGATACAAACATTTTCATTGTGTTGTTTTAATTAGCTCAAAAATGAGCTCAGCTGCTAGCCTCCCACTGCTCTGTTCTCTTGCTCTTTTCCTGCTTTTCTACACGTTCGCTCTGATCTGACATCTGTCTCCGACAGGTAGGGGCCCTATTTGTGATAGAAACTTCACACTGCCTGACTTCAAAAATCAGAACTGTCCCTTTAATCTGCCTTTTTGTGAGACAGCAGTCATGTGAATAGGGACCAGAATGGACAGCCAGTCGCCTCTTTCCCTGCCAAGTCATGTGCGAGTCCCAAAGCAGTAGAGGCACTTGAAAGAGAAAGCAATAATCAATTTTGCATAGTTAGCCTCTGAAAGGCTTGTTTTGTTCTCTTTGCCCGACGATTTGAAACCAAGAGGCCAACAGTGGCGTTTGTGATTTTTTTTTTTTTATTCATTGAAATAAACAGCAATATGTTGTCCAAAACCCCCCGGCGCTGCACAGAGTAAAGCTTCATTTTATTGTCTTTATAACCACGATGGGTTTGAGTGCTCTCTGAGTTTACAGTCGCGCTACGTTTTTATCATCTGAAAGGGTGCTTTTACCACCCAATCTTCCAGGTTGAGATACTTGAGAGGACACATGCCTTTTAACTGAGCGTGTTCTCACAAGGCTGAGATTTTTTCGGTAGGACAGCCAAACCAAAAGCTCTTTTGTTAAAACTGGTATATGCAAGTATTTATGGCTGCCTCAATTGGCTTTTGTTGGCAAACACTGGGAGGGGGTTGCAGTGATTGCACACCGGCTCTAAAGTCTTTTGTCAAAGTCAAGAGAGAGTCAGTCAGGCGCTGCTGCGCCTGGCGGCAGCGAGCAAGGCAAGCTGTAGCGCAGCTTTTCTGTTTCTCCCCGCAACGTTGTTTATAGGCTGAAGATAGCATCTGGTAACTTACAGGGACCGTCTCGGGCTTTATGCGGCTGGTGTATATCAAATAGCGACATTTACATGTCTCGCCTACTCTCCACAATGTTTGCATTATTCCAACTGTTCACACAGTACAAAAGTTTTATACCACATGATGATGTTGTACATAAAATTATAATGATTGGTTGGAACATATGGCAACCTTTCTCTGCCCCTATCAGATAGTTAAATCATCAATTAAGATAATTGCTGGCATAAGAGGCGGCCATTTTTCGGGGAAATGCACAAGTTCAAAATATCATCCCATATATAAAATAGAGCAACTTTACCTCTTTGCCAGTCGAATGAAACTTCCTCCAGCCTTTATAAGCCAACATCCTTAATGAACAACTAAATACCACATCTTGCAGCTTTTTTTGGTTCCTTTGACTCTTTAGACTCCCTATTGATAATGTAAATAGCTAGCTGACCTTTTCACTTATTTTATTGCATACACTGAAAGCTATAGCGGTTACTATTAGCTGTTATAGTGCATTGCATTTGTAGTCAGAACTCGGAAAATGAAAATAAAAAATAAACTGGAACGCCATCCAAAGTCTGACTTACCATGTGGAAAAATAGGAGCAACTCAAATTACCCCCAGTTACGGCTTGCAAGGCTGAATTCACGTTTCAATATGGATGATCCTCACAATAACAGTGAGTTGCAGTGAGAACCTGCTTATTTTACAAGCCACACTTCTAGAAGTGGGTCTGAAATTAATATTACATGTAGTGTCTGTAACTCTACGCTGAACAAATTTGTTGGTCAATTCAGGGTTGGTACAATGGGTACTTAGGCATCGGTGTGTTGAAATCTTGACTATGTTAATTGGAACGTTGTTGTGTTCTAGGTAACTTGAACACAGCACTGGTGTTTTTGTACGTGGCATTCACTTGTTGGAAAAAGGTAAAGTTTTTGAGTATCTGTGTGGCCAACCACTCAGTAGAGTCAGTCAGGCTGAAAGTCTGCTGATTCCAGTCAACAGATGATTTCTCGGTTTGTCTTTGTAGAAGAACTTGTGTTAATAAATTATGTTTATTTGCATTCATTGATATACTTTTTGCCCTTTGTGTAGCCGGTGAAGGTTTGATAAATGCCTTTCCTGTCTGTTTGCCGCCTGTTGCCTCTGCCCCTCTCTGCATCCTCACGTGGATGTGAAGCGTTCACTGACCCGTGACCAATTGCTTGTGTATAATTACTGTGATCACACACACTGCGTGCCTTTGGCCAGATGACACCGCGCGCCCTAAGGAGCGTGAACGGGGTCAGCCTCTTGCTGAAGGTTGTCTCACTTCCTCCGGTCCTCCAGACGTGTCCTCTGCCCCCCACACCCCTAACAGGGTCGGCCGGGTTATATGAAACCACGGCGACCACCTCGAACACCAACGTTTCCTGCTAAATGTTGGCAATCTTCAGTGTGTTTCTCTTTTTCCACTCTCCTTGTCTTAATAACCCTTGTAACGGGGTTCAGTTAACACCCGGACCAACCTCCCTTCCCCAGAATTCCCCAGAGAGATAGCTGGGATTGTGCTGCTCCGCTTCGGCCCTAAAGATTTCCTCTAAGTGGGATGAAATGAGAATACGCTCAGCAGACCACAATGGCTCCATTCCAGGCCTTGCCTTGTACAATAAAACTTGGCTCTGCTCAATATGATG
Source organism: Brachyrhaphis roseni (assembly GCA_903066815.1). Lineage (NCBI taxonomy): Eukaryota > Metazoa > Chordata > Actinopteri > Cyprinodontiformes > Poeciliidae > Brachyrhaphis > Brachyrhaphis roseni. Next base: position 10,099 of record CAEFZY010044065.1, read on the forward strand.
GGCTCTGAGGAAGCCTCTGGAATGTAGTAATTGAGAGAAGGGATGTAGTAGAAACTGTTGCCATTGCAGAGCACGTTTTTTTATTTTTTATTTTATTTCTGTAGTGCATGCTCCTTTTGAAAAATCGATCTGCTGACCAAGAACAAACACCATTTTGCAGACAACTTCTCAGCTAGAGAGAGATATTTTGTTACCTTTTTTTATCCTCAATGTATTTTTTTTTATTGAGTTTCAGCAGCAAATATCTCATTCTGATGTTTAATATACGCTATATCTTTTATGTCTTCATAGATCGTTTCTAAAATGTCCAAGTAAGGAGTTTTCTTTTTATCACGCTGACCTTCTAAAATAAAATTAAGCCTTTGGGCTTTTTATGATTCTTTCTCAGCTCTAACCTGTGAGGCAAGGTGTATCAGTTTATTAAAACTTGTTCACTTCTCTGGTTTTCAAATGTTTCTGTGCTCTCATCTTACAATCTCTGTGTTTTATATTGCTACAGCAGCATTTTATTCAATACCATCTTGTCAGTATGAAAAATAAAAACTTGAAATGATGCCCATGAGACGTTCCCTATGTGATAACACCACAGACAGAAATCATCTTATCACAGTATTTACACAAAAATATAACACGCAGATGAATATCATTATCTGCTTGTTTTTAATTAGCATAGAAAAAGCAAGACAATTATTGCTACTGCTGCTATTAAAATGCAGTATTGGAATGTATGCATGATTTCAGTCATGAAAAAACTAAATTGTAAAGTGCCTTTAGATGACATGTGGTGTTGACGCTATATAAATACACTAAATTCAATTAAACTGAATTAATACATTGATGGTCACAGTTAAAATATCGCTTATGTCTTGGTTTTCTGAAACCGAGAAAAAAAAGCCAACATACAAAATAAACGCCCACTGGTTTTATTGTTAGCTCTAAAGTGCTTATTGCTCAAAATATCACACCTTCTCTTTAGAAAGTAACACAGAGGTCATAACAAGCTGATATGAGCTCAGATGAATACGTCTGTATTCCTCTGCTTCACAAACATGACACCCTCAGCTTGCCAACTGTAATTTTAAAGGAGTGTGTCTATATGGCTGGTACTACTTTAGACTTTACTCTATAAATATAGGGGGCTTTTATTGAAAGGACTTCATACTACATCATTTGGACAAGAAATGCATTGAAAGAGAAGGTGGAAGATGAGGTTGGGAATCTTATGGACTTTGTATTCGGGGCATCAGCTGTAACTCACACACCATAACTATTTATTTATATCAAAAACAAGGAAAAAGTGTATGAGTTTTCTGTTTTTAGTTGGCTGAATATGTGTGTGCAGCAACAAGTGGGGCAGGGGGATTTTAGCATATGGTAAGGTAACCTGTCTTTGCCCCAATGCAGTATTGTCATTAGCTATGTTTCCATTCAACTGTCAAGCGAATTTTAAGCTAACTTTTAAATTGTCGTTAAAAAAGAAAAGAAAATGGAAATTAAGCGTATTTCTTTCTACTGCTTTTAAGCAAATCAATCAGGCTACACAGAGTGTAATTTTGTCAAATGTTGAAGGTACACCTGGCGGTAATACACAGGAAGTAGAGGTTGCAAACACACACATCTGTGAAAAAATGAAGAGAGTTCTCCCCTCCAAGCTGGAGGTTTAGATTTAGAAATTTTCATCCCTGTAGTACAACAGGAAAAGTTTGCTACGTCACAACTTTTTTGGAAAATGTGTTTCCGACTCACCTGTTTTTGCATGAACTATTTCGGAAATCCAAAAACCACCGCAAATGGAAGCAAAACCTTTTTTGCAAAACTGATGAAGTTATTTTTAATTTTATCGTTTCCGTCAATTGTTTTTAATGCAATGCTTTAAAATACGCGTAACAAAACCTATGGATAAAAAGATAGCTACCATCTGCTATCTTTGCATGACGGGTGAGCAGTTCCAAGACGGCAATATGTTGTTCAATAAACCCCAGGATCCTTCAAGTCTAGATATGTCCCTGCTCCAGCAAGCTTAATTCAAACGGTTGAATGATCTCTTCGTCCTGTTAACAGGCGTGGAGCCTGCTGCTCACACATTCAGGTATAGACACCATTACAACCACAACCACTATTGTTTTTATTCCACACACCAAGGTGTTAGTCAGTGAGACTGAGCTGAGAGTTTCTCAACAGATAAAAAGAAGTTCTGAAAGAGGCCAAATATTCTCTGCTGTGGCCATCATGGATTTTCTTTTTTTAAAGGCTTCTTTTTCAGTCCTCTGAAGCGTCATAGCCCCGCCTGATGATGATGACACATGTTGCCACTCTTCACATTTGACAGTTTCAAACGGCATTAGAACAAGCATCGAGGCTTTTCCGATTGAATATGGAAGGAGTCGGGAGTTTATACCACTGCCAGCTCAACACTCCTCGTGAAAGAGGGATGTTTTCGAAAGCAATTAAAGGAAGGCAATAAACTCCCTTAACGTTACTTTCTCTTGCTCCTTGCTGACTTTTATTGGCAGGCATTCCTGTTTCAGCAGGCAGACCGTTCTGCAGAAAGGCAGCGTTTCAGTTGACGTGTAGGCGGACATGTTTCCATTGAATCACACACTGCAGTTCGCTTTAGCAGAGATTTCCTACCCAGCTACTTAAACACGTTTAGACTGCTCTGTCTGCAGCTGATTTTTTTTATTTTTTTTGGGAATCCTTTTGAATTGTGCTTCCTGCTGACTTTGTGAAATGCATATTTAATGTCTTTATGGTAAATAGGTTAGCTAGCCCCGATAACAGCTCGGGTCCGGCTCAGATTTAGCTAATCCGCGTACCTGCTGAGTTGACCTTTTTTTAAAAAAACCGGAGGCAGCTTTGCTCAGGCTTCATTCGAACAATATTAATTTTGACTCTCTTGTTTTTCTGGCAAACTGCCTGTAAACAGACTCTAGCTAAACTGTTATAAAAAGATTTCTATATGCTTTTGTAAAATTCTAAATGATCCTAAATTGCAGAGACTTGGGGCAAGGTGTTAGCTGGCTTTACGCAATAATTAAATGATTCAGAATTCCTCCTTGTGGAGCTGCACAAAACTGTTGTGGTTCAGCGATGCAATAAAGGCATTGTGAAATTTGTGCATAGTAGGACTTGGATATAGTTTGGTGGGAAAGTGCGACAAGCTTATGACATATTAAGATATTATTTTATGGCAATTTTTACCAAAATTCTCTACTTCTTACAAAAATGTTTTATATCACTTGAACTTTTACACATCTTTCTATATTTCTACCACAACTTATAATGTGTTTTATTGAGTTGGGATGTGAATGACCATAATTTTACAATTTAAAAATAATATTTTTCAAATGTTTTTTTTTTAGAAATAATTTGAAAAGTGTGGCCTTAGTTTTCTTTATATTCTAGAATTATGCCACACTTAGTAACACCATGTTGTGGTAGCTCTGGTATGTTATGTTCTGATTTTGTTTTATTTTTGTAGACTTTTCTTCTTAATTTTTTTTGTTGCTGGCTTTGCAGTCAGTGACTTGCAGTAAGGAGAGTCACGTGAGAAATTGCCTAATCTGTAACCCTGTCAAGTAAAGTAGATGCTAACAGTGATGAGAGAAAATCATAACTTCTTATAATCTTTTTCAGAGGGAGTAAAAGACTTCTGATTGGGACAGAGGTTCACCTTGCGTAGGCAAGGACTCTACACAAACCGCTAGAGCTACTAAAGACTTGAAGCACATTCATGTGGCCTAGTACAAGCCCATACCAAAATTCATATGAAAATATGAGCAAAGACTTGAAAGTTAGGTAAAAATGTCGGTCTGTAGATGTGTAATGTTGTAAAAGACTTGCAGCTGAAAGGCGTTTTTACAAACTATTTGACTCAAGTAATCTATGGCTTAACATTCCAAAAAAATGCGTTCGACTAACACAAAGTGAAACATTAAGGGGTATAAATTCTTTAACAGTGCATAAAAAGTAAAACTTTACCCTCCCCAGCACCTTTGAGGAGAAATAAAGACAGTAAATGTATTTTGTCTTAAATAACTATGTCCATAAATTACTCAAATCAACATCTGCTCCTTTGTGCAGACCCAAATGAAATGCAGTGTTCAATTTGTTTCTCTCAGCTCGAATGCAGCTGTGGCAGAAATCCAGTAATTCTGCCATAAATAAAACATGCTCATTTTATTCACCAGTGAATAGACAGAGCCTCCTGATGGTTAATAAACGAGCTCTGCAACAAGATGTTCTGGGACTTTTCTTTCCCCCTGCCCCCTTTGCTGTTGAAGATTAAAACATGCTCGCTCTAAAACCCCCCCCAAAAAAACAACAATTGATTCACACTTTTCTGAGCTCCTTAAGTCACTGCATTACTTGTACCTTCCTTATGCTGTGTCTTCTTCACTTCCTCATTTCATTCATCCTCACATTTGATTCATAATATTTTCCCTCAGGACAAGTTAATGGTTGCATTGAAACAGCATCAGTTTTTTTTTGTTTTTTTTAAACCAGCCTTTAAGAGAACCAAATTAGATTATTGAAGGTCTGCGCTGAGAGATAAACTCTCTCTGTTGCCTTTGGAAGATACAACACCAGACACATTGAGTGTCTGGTGTTGTATAAATCTGATCCTGATGTTGTAAAATTGGTACATTAATGTCCCAGGACTAGTACCAAAAAAAAAAAAGAGAAAAAAAAGGGACAAATATGCTGCTTATAGGTGTTTAAACTGTGACTCGCTGGCATTTCGTGTCACACAGGCAAACTTTTTTTTTTCTTTTCTGAACGCTTTTTGCTTAATGGAATTATTATGCTGTTTGCTCACTTTTCAGTGAGACATTCAAAATGGATGTCAGAAGCAAGAGAGAGTTTGGTCGCGTCTCATTGACGCGTGGAGAGCGCGCTTTAGGCGTGTAATGGCGTGCAGTGTCTAATGCTTTTGTACTAATGAGAAAAGAAGATGAAGCTACGGCGCGCGTCGTCTTCTGTAACACGTTGGGTCTCATCAGAGGACGGCTGTAAAGGTAAAGCTGCCGATTTTTGAGATGCCATGATGCATTGTTGGTTTACAACCAGGTTAAATGCATTTGCGTGGGATTTTACACAAGCCGATGCAAAATAGTACATGACTGTGAAAATGGAAGAAAAAGGATATATTGTTTTCAGTGTTTTGCGGGGCCAGTCATTTGAATTCAGCCACTCTGGATCAACACTTTGTAGAATATGCGGCATGTTTCTACCACCTGGAGACGCTGACAGTGTTTCCTGTCAAGCACACCTTGTTCAAAACACCTTGGTGTTTTGAACGTGACACCAAGGTGAGAAGGTTGAGAGTTTCCGCAATGTTGTGGACCAAATGGAGGAATTGTTTGAAGAGCATCTGACGTAAAAGATTAGAAAATATAAAAAATTGTACGATACATCAATGAGGGAAGATGATGACTTTCAAAGAATGCAAAAATACTTGGGAGGAAATAGCTCAGACCCTGAGTAAGGATGAGGCGCTGTGTCGAGTTGTGAAGGAATTTGTCAGAGAAATGTAGAAAACTGGTACGCTTGATTATTAAATCTTAGCAATCCATGGACCATTTAGTCTTCATGATGCTGTTTTTCAGTTTCTCAGTGGTTGTGGTCTCGGCAAAGCAAACTGTGAAAAGAGTACAAACAAAACGTTTGCGAGGATCAGAAAAGGGCCAGTCAGAACTAAAGATGATTTCAAGAGGCAGTTTGAAATGATAAAATGGTAAATGGCCTGTAATTATCATTATTACCCATTCTCACACACACATTTACACACTGACGGTGGTGAGAGACACCTTATCCACAGCTGACCTCGGGGTACACTGACAGAAGTGAGGCTGCCGAACAAACACCACCAGCAGGCAAAGCCGGTAAAGTGTTTCACCCAAAGACATAACGACTGAGATGGACAGATTTGGGTTTGAACCGACAACCCTCCGATTACAAGAAAAACATCTACCTCCTTGAGCCTCTGTCGCCAAGTAATAAAACATCATTTGTGAAAATGTTTATTTTAAGTCATAATACATCCTTGAGTCAAACTCTGAGCCAGACTGACAGTAGCGATAAATCAATCGTTCAACACTAGAAAACCAGAGGTTCACCTAATCAGAAAGTGTGTGTGAGTGTGTGAAGAAAGATTACTTCCAGCCGTGTGCAGCGCACAGGCCGGGTACCAGCTGAGCCCCTGGAGCTGTCACTCATAGAAATGGCTGGGATCTCTTGACCCCCACCCACACTGGTTTGTTGTATTTGCCAGAGTGCTGGCTTTGCCTTTTTGAAAGCTGTTCAGGGCTGGAGGGCTTTGCAGAGACACTATTTGACTTCATAACTTAGCTGTCAGAAACACAGAAACGCTTATATCAGATTGGATCAAATCTGAAAGAAAATAAATAAATAAATAAAAGTTCAACATCTCACTGTAATTTATATAAATTGAGTGTTTATGTGTGCCTGGGGGTTGTGGCATTTCAATGTGGTTGGGAGTATTGATGCATTTCCAAGTGAGAAGAGAGTTAATATTTTCAGTTATGAACTTCTGATACAGAAACACAGATGGGGCCGCAGCATTGCAGATATTTACTCATTATTTGACAGTGCCGGCTCACGTTTCCGTCAAACTGGATGGCTGATGCATAGGTGAGTGCTAACAAAAACAACTGACTTTAATATTCCCATGACTATTGCCGTGGTATGTTTGAGTTGTACTCTGGTGGTGAACATTTCCAGTTTCGTGGTGGAAACATCAAGCACTTGCTAAACTCAGATTTCCAATTTGGAAGAGATTCATACATGTGGTCACACATATAAAACAGGGTGAAACCCGCAAGAATACACCGTCTAAATGTACACCGTACATTTGATGTTTTCAAATTTAACTAACAGTGCATAAAATTGATACAGTCTGCAGTTGTATGTTGTACATTGAATTGAAATTATTTTATTTGAATAGGACAGTGCACATTAATGAATGGACAATATTACCATAAATACTCCGGATTTAATCATACAAAAATGACAAATAAATCCAATATTTTGAATATATTGGGACATTAAAGGGTATTTTTTATTTGGTAATGCTATTGCTAATAACAGTTAGCATCACAACAATTAGCATTTTCCTAGCGAAGTCCAACTAGAACTACATATGCCCAGAGGAATCAAAATAAATCTTTTACCAATCAGATACACCATAAATTAGCTGCAGGGCATGTTGCAGTCACTTCAACAGTCTTCAGAGTGGATGTTGTTACAGTGGGAAGATGACTCAAAGACAGCCATTTTCAGTATCCGTTTGATGTTAAATGATGAGAGCAGAAAATTTAAGCAATTCAAATTATTTTCTGCATGTCGAGGCATATGTCCTTATCATTCAGGCTGCGGTAGAGGGAGAGAGAGCAACACTTAGCAGATAGCAGAAGGCTAATAAATAAAACATGTCAAAGACTGTGAAATCTGAACTCCATAACTGTCTATGTATGAAAAATAATAGCAAAACAATGTTTGAGACTGCTTTCTCTAAAACACAGAGGACTGTCACCTCTACTCCGAATGTAAATAATTGACCATCCACAGCAGGAAGGCTAGATAAATATTTTTAAATAATATTTGTATGTCTTCTTGTGATGTGTTTTTTAAACATTATGAAATATATGTATATATTCAGAAATTCAGAAACATAAATTCTGATTTGACCATCTAAAATGAGCTCGACTCAAATGTGACCTCAGATGTAATTTTCCAACTTGGGTCAAATCAAATCCAGCTTCAAGATGTTGTCAGTTTTATCCTCTCAAGATATTATTCAGACAGTGTAAGGATGTTTGAATTACACATAAACATATTTGGTTTACGATGCTCACATTAGTAGAACTTGGCAGACAAAGTCAGCTTTTCATTGTCTCTCTCTGTTTTATTTCCCAATAAAACTGCTGTTTGTCCAAATGTTTAAATCATTGTCTGCTTTCTAGGAGAGTGTATATCCTAGAAAAAACATTACATAAAGCAAGAAAAACACTGTAATGCTTCATAGTAGTGCCTTACAGAAAAAAAAAAACCTAGCAGGGCTTTTAAAAAATTTTTTAATAAAGCAAACAATGTCATTTAAGATGCCCTTTGAGTTGTTGAAACAACTCTAAAGCATGACAGACAGATTTAGTGAATCAACACTTAACGTTTTGTGCTGGGTTTTTACATGATCTCAAAGCTACAAGTGACTTTGACAGGAAGATTAATGAGGTGTGACTTTGCCCTCTCTGGCGTGTTGCCTTAAGAAATGCTTGCACAGTAGGTTTTGATAAGATCCTATCTGCTTCGGCTTCTTATCACTCTCATTTTTAGCAGATGATTATTGGATCCAACAGTTTGCTCTCTCTCTCTAACTGTGGTAACTCTTAACATGGCTTTGGGTTGGGAACAAGCTGGTGCCTTTTCTTCTACCACAACACAGGAGTCTTGTTTCCCCATGAGTGTTAACTGGAGGATTGTAGCAAGTAAAGACATCAATAATTTGTTTCAGGAAGGAGTGATTTACCTCAGTAGCTCAACCAGACTGTTTTCATCTTTTTCTTCAGCTGTTACCATCTCTGTATTATTTATGCTTTGCTGCACAATAAGAAAGCAGGCCTGTTGAAATGACGTGAAAGACAGCAGGTTATTGCAAGAGGTGGAAAGCCGCCAACAGATCCTGATCTTCTGTAATGTGTGAAAACGAAGGAGAACATGCTCTTACCTGCTCATGCATTTACCACCCTTTTACTAATATTTAACTGATGTCACCCGACTGTGTTGCTTAGAGTTAGCGGAGCATCCGTCTTCTTTAGGAAAGATGAACTGCCCCAGTCCTCCAGTATGAATTTCTAATTAGCTGATGTATGCTTTCAAATGAGGCATGGGCTAGTTACTGATATCATGACTCATTCTGAAATCACGAACAAGAATGAATGAATAGAGATGCAGAGTGGCTCCACTCCAGAACATCAGTGTGCAGGATTTGGGTGTGGGTGAATCACTTGTTCTTTTTACTGCAGGAATCCAAATCGACAATCAGCATGAGATGAAGACAAGCTAAGGGAAGCTTGAAAATGTGATGGACTATTTCAGTGACAACTGATACAGAGGCTTTAGGCATAACATATTTATACTCATTAAAATATTTGAAATTATTATTATTTGCTTGAAATTATTCTGCAAAAGTAGCTATTTTACAACAAAAATCAGTTTCAAAGAAGATTTCTTTTGTTTTGGTGGTCAACTCACTCAGAATTCCTAAAAAATATAAGAATAAAAAGAAAAAAACTTTTTAGAGATGTCTGTCATTAAGACAGCTATGACACAGAGTCAAAATAACCTTGAATTTGAACAGTTTTTGTGTAAATAAATTGGCTACATATAGAAATTTAACCCTAACCCAGAGCCTTGCTAATTACCTGATTACCGTATTCTATTCAGGTGTGGTGCAGCAGAGGCACATCTAAAAGTTGCAGGGCAGTGGCCCTCCAGGACTGGAGTTTGACACCTCTGTGTTAAAGCCACAAACTACAGGCTGGTAAACATCCTAACCTTCTCACAGAATACAAATTACCTACTTGTGGTTTGCCACGTCTTCTGTTCATTTTCTCTGAATTACTACTCAGGGTGCTTTTTGAAGATAGGATCTGCTGCATGTTGAGTGTCAAGTCCATGTCAAGTCATTTCCTTCTGTTGGGCTGAGATCAAGGTTTTGCTGTTCGAGTAACTTCAGACGTTGCTCATATTTTCAATTCTACTTTCACTTTTGAGACTCGGCTAGGATTTCATTTAGGATATTCCCAAGATCTCATGTTTTGAGCAAATGTAGTCGTCTTTGTGAAATGTTGATTGAATTTGTGTTCAGATCATCTGGACTTTTTCGTAGTTCCAGATACACAAAATTCTGATTCAGATCAAGGAAATTTATTTATTTTTTTTCTGGGATTCTCTCATTTAACCAGAGGAAATCCATCACACTCAGTTTTGTTGGACTGCTATAAGCACCCATTTCAAAGTAAACACAATGATAACATAGATACTGTTACGTCCACTTAAGATGCAAGCTGTGGTTGGCACTTGAACCACAAGTAGAAGTCTAATTTTGACATGTTAGTTTCTGTCACTCTCAGCCTGTCTGGTTAAAGCTATAGAAAGTATGAACACCTATCTCTTCCTACAGTTTCTGTCTAATAATTGGCTATTGCTGCCTGAACTCCATGTTTTCACAGGTACAAAGCGCAAATGTAATCACACTGCAACAGTTTTCAAACTTTTTGCTCCTCCGTTGACTGGAGATGAACTAGAGTTGGACTGCTACCGCTGCAACTTTAACTTTAGGAGCAACCCAGCAACAGCTGTCTCCCACTGTCTCTGTCTCACCTAAGCGTTTGTCCCTCTCTCTCAACGACCGACAGAGAGCCCCAGGAAGCTGCTGTCAGCTGCCCTGGGAACAGAGTGAGCGATGCAGGAAGCGGCCATCAATCCCTCCTCATTTCCTCTGCTCTCGGGGGCCCCTGCCTGCTGGTTTTGGACAGGGCACGCCCCAAGCTGCACACCATCAATATGCACTAATAATAGGAATTAGTAATAAACCACTGGATGTGGACATTATGCAGATCAACAAGACTCTTGTTCCTCCGTTTAGCATGCTGCTTGAGCAAAGGAGCTGCACCCTGTGCAGATTAGGAGCAGATTGAATTAGCTGTGGCTGGACAACTATAAGAGAGGCCTTTAGTGGTTTGTGTGGTATGAAAGTACATGTGGTGGAGGCTGCAAAATTTGAAAGGCAGAGGAAATAGAAGCGAGTTCGTAGTGAATAGAAGAGCCCCGAGAGGCCTGTGAAACACATTTCTCCATGATAATCTCTTTGTCTTGAAACAAAGACAGGAAACATCAGAAGTTGTCTGGTATTTTATGCCAGCACACTGTCGCCTATATTTAAAAGACTGTTGTTTAAGCATTGACTTGTATGGGAAGATGTTAGCTGACTGACAAACACTTTCTTTGACTCTTCACATTGATTTAAGACTAACTAAATGTTAGCTTACAGTTTGTATTTACATAAACAGCCAGAAAAAGTGAAAAAAAATATATATATATGTAGCTAAATATATACCCATTTAGCAACAGCAGAAACATGGTTCAGACATTCTTTTGGGTTTGACTTATTGTATCTACTTGCAGCTAATAAAACCATTTTTTATGAGCTTTATGTTAGAGACAAAGGGTTATGTTTCTAACCCTTTATGAATCAGAAATAATTTTCCAGCCAAGTCCTCTTATATGCTAGCTAGCTCATTAGCTAACTTTAGCAATTGCGGTTTGCCTTTGGGTTTGCTTACACTAGGTGCATTCATTTACAATGGCAAAATTAGCAGTCATAAACAGTCCTCTGGGTCAGTAATTAGGTTTTCAGTTCACCTGCAAGTACTCGTCACAGAGCCACTGTTTGATAGAGCTGAAAATCGTCAGCACAGAAATAAAACACATCAGAATCTACCTAATAATTTGTCCTAAGGGGATAATATGCAAAAGAAAGAGAATGGCTCCCAAGACTGCACCCTGAGGTATCCCACATGATAAGAGTTTGACATGATCTGGTTTGCAAAAAAGACTAAATGTTCTGCCTGAAAGGTAGGAGTCAAGCCACATTATAAAAATACAGCAGCTAAGAGAGGTAAGGGAGAGCTCAGATCTGGGAATGATTTTAGAGTTCAGCATGTTCTGGTAGCTATTTGCTGTAGCACCAGTTGCTATCAGCCATAAGCAAATATTAGGCATACCCTTTGCATTTTATGCATTGTTCAGGACTGTGTGTGACTCCGGTTTTTCATAACTCAGAGATTTGGTGTTAATGAGCTTAAAACTGAAACTTTTGCCCTGTTTTAGATGCCTGGCAGCCATGTTGGATGCTAAACACAAGACTTTAGTTGGCATTCTTGTTTCACTTCAGACTGTGAGCTTTGGAAATCTAGAAAATACAAAATACATACACTCAAATCTTGTCATTCTATTCCAAGTACCCTATTGGAAAGCCATGATTGTTGAGAAGTTCTGTAATAGGAAGTTTGTGATTAGTATAAACAGAAATTTGGGATTGTCCTCTAATATTTCCCCTCTCATTCTCATGAACCCAATGTTGTGAATCTTAATTGAGCTGTTGAAAGTCTGTTCATTTTGGGTGTGTTGCGGTACGAAGACATGAGCCCAGCAAGACTCCGGAAAAGTAACACAATAAACTCTGTGTCTGACTGGGATAAATACGCTCATTGTGTTGGTGTTATTGAGCGCCGCTCCGAGTGTGACTAAAGAGGCATTTCTAGTCCTAATCATCGTGTCAGCTGTCTGTCAGTGAGCGCCGGTGACCTCACCCTGACCTGTTGCTGAACAGGGTGTCGTTGCCTCGGGGCCAGAGCCGACCAGTGTGGACAAATTCTTTGGTATTTCTTAATATATCGTTTATGGAGGAAGAGTAAACGGCACATGCCTTCTGGGCAAGCAGCCTGGCTGTGTGAGGAGAGTTAACCAGTTTTCAAGCATTGTGGCGTTGTGTGTTTTTACATCTTTTCCTCTACTTTTTCTTTGCCCTGTTTCTTCATCCATCTCTGCATAAACATTCCGGACCTTCTAGGAGTGGCTTTAGCAGCTGGAGTCGATTTTTTTTTTTTTATTATTTATTTTTTTTTTTTTCAACAAACCACAGCCCAGTGTTCTCCACATTCCCTCCTCCACATGGAAGTTACTGTGTTTCTGGCGTTGGAGGACTCCTTTTCCGTCCTGAACAAAAAACTTTTGCTGGCTTTTCCCGTTTGGGGCCAGAAATTGTCATCGGCATGAAGACTTCCGCTTTCTCGTGCTTTAAAGCAAGCAGCGTAGGAGACAAAAGGCAAGACTGTAATTGCTGGGGTGGAATGTCCCATGCACCAATTAATGGCAGTCTCCTCTGAAAGAGTAGTATTGTAGGGGTGGGGATGACTTTCACCCTTATTCGTTGCATCTTGATTGAAGCCTCTTGAACACAAGGAGGCAGTCAGTATGGGGAGAAAAAAAGAGAGACATGTAGAATAGTGATTCTCCCAATTCAGACTCCTGTTAGGAAATTTGGACAATCTCTACTCAGAAATGATTCACCTCAACCTGTCTTGACATCGTTTTATTGTTAAACAGAAAGGATTCAGGAGGGATGATTCTTTGAAGTCAGCATCAACCCCTTGTTTCCTGTGCAGCCGTTACATCAGACGAAGCTTGCTCTGTCGAGTTTACATCTCGGCCCTTCAAAGCCGGCACAGCTCAATTTCCTGGCTTTCTCTTGTTCAATCGAAAGCCTGACAGTTCTCTGTGCTGCAGGAGTCTCACGAAAGCCTCACGACCCACATCAAACGGTCCGACAGCCGCGGCGGACACATGCAGGTTGTCTTATGTATTTTGCTGGTTGCAGCACCAATGGACGGATTGCATTGTTTCCCATAATAAAGCCTGTCTAAGACGTGCAATGCTTTGAGGCTTGTGAGAAAGTGATTTCAAATTAAAATTCCCCAAGCAGCATTTTTCTGTAGCACAAAAAAAACACCCAAAAAAACAACACGCACATATGGTTTGTTTTCTCGGAGATCTGAGGGATGACTGATCTGTTATTCGTCGTCCGTAGTGCTGGGGCTCTGTAACGTTTCATGCTATTCAGACCGGCTTTGATAATCCAATGAAATACATCAAACGTATCTGAAAGTGAACATCCCTGTCTGTCACCCCCCCGCTAATCCCCATCATCTGTGTCATCTGTGAATCATCGGTTTACTAGTTTGGCAGCTACTTCGCGCGTATCGAGGATCGTGACAGCAAAACACAACTTTTTTTTTTTTCTTCTTCCAAACAGGGAATCGCTTTCAGACTAAAACCGAACATTTAGGTCGAGGCGTCTCTCTTAGATAATGCTAACTAAACGTAAACTACCAGTGACAAAAACAACAAACTTCTGTGGCCACCAGGCCTCTTTAAGCAGAGAGAAAAAAGAAAGCAAACTAACAAAGGAGTAACTATATATCAAATGGGCCACAGCTGTTTTGCGGGGCACTTAGTCTGTTTTTCACAGCGTCATGAATCACTCTGCCTTGCAGCTAGGATTTTTAATTAGACTTGATTTTCCACATAAATAGAGTCTATTAAAAGAAGTCACTGAAAACTTGTCTCTTTACATCAACATCATTGATTCATAAGAAGTCTTTTAAAACACACTTTGTGCCTCAGATTGGCTCTGAACTCAGCCTGCAATGTGAACATGTGACAAAGCTTTACATCTCTTTTCACTGCTTAGCCTTGATATTTTCTACTTTAATATTTACTCCTCGTTTATGTTTATGTTGGAAGCAGTCAAGGACTGTAGGCAGACAGGTGCAGAACCTGTATTAGTGTGTTAGTTATGTGTGAGCGTGTTCTTCTTAGACATCCTGTATAATGTCATCTTTTAAGATTTTTTTCAAAATCGCTGTGAGCTTTTCTGCTCTAATGTGCACAGAAAAATAATTTATTTAGCACCAATAAGAGCATGGCAGCATCTGGTTTTTGCAAAGTTGACCTTCTAATACGAATTTCAGTCAATTACATTTTTCTTTTTAAGAACTGCAATAAGCAATTGCTATTGTGTAGTAACAATTGGTTGAGTTAGCATGTCTGTCTGTAAATGTAGGATGGGAATGTCCAAATATTACAAAAAAAAGAAGAAAAATTCTAGCACAATTGCTTGATGCAGATGAACATTGTTCTTTTTTCTTCGAGTTCTAAGTTCTAATACTTTAAACTATGTATTTGTCTGTTATCTACAATGATTGGTTGCGTTTATTTTAATTCCATAGTAAATGGGATCCAGGCAACATCCATTCATAAAAGTTGACCAACTACATCAAGTGTTTTTGTTTTTTCAAATAGAGGAGAGCAGATGTACATTTTGTTTCTTAGACATAGAAAATAAAATAATGTTGACTCCAAGAAATGAGGACACTTCATGCCTTTCTTTTAGTGAGAAATAAGTGAGATCCATTTCATGTTGCAGCTCTACAATGGTTTGCAGATCCCTGTTCTTCAACAGACTACTTTGATTAAAACATATTTAGTTTATTGTTGAGCAGATAAAATGTTAATAATAATAATGAAAAGCTGTCTGTAAAACCAAAAGGTTTTTCAGAATAACCCCTTGCATCTGCTTTATGTCTAAATTTGAGAGGTATGCTGCATAGATGTCATGACATTTTTTTTTACATACTTGGAACCCTTAGCAACACATAAAGAGGTATTTCTCTGAGTTTTTTTTTTTTTTTTTTTAAAGAACTATCATAAACTAATAGCCCAAGGATCCTAAACAGAGAATTCAGGTGCTCTTCATTAACCTAATTCTTGCCTTATTTTTCCTTCGGCATGGTACATCCATTTTTCATTACTCCCTTGTTACCTCCCTGCAGCGGCAGCCTGTAAAATTACCTTGGCATTTACGCTGGCTCGAAGCAAGGTCAAATACCTCGGATATCTTTTTTAAACACTGAGGACAGAGGAAAACAGTCCGATACGTTTGAGATCAGTGATGAAAACTTCAACGCACAAAGGTCAGAACAAGCCGACGCTGCCTTATGAATAACAGCGAGCACCGGGAAACTGCAGGATTGTTGTTCAGAAAGGCGCTCACACCAGCAGCAGCAGCCCAGTCTCTGTGAGATGCAGTGACAGGACTGACAAGGGTGCAGCTAAAAGATATTCGTGTGCCTCCCCTCACACGTCTGAGATCAGGCGCTGACACTGAGCGCGTGCAAACACACACCAGGCTGCCAGAGACAAGGCCATGTTCAACAGCCAGGCTTACCCCCCCCCCATCGTCAAAGCAAGGACTGACATTATATTCATGTATTTCACAGCTGGTCCTTGATGTGGCACCACAAAACTTTGCAGTTTTTTTTTCTTTGTAGATATTGCATTTCAATTGAATTATGCACACATTTTTCAGCATTCATATGCAGTTTGTAGGTATTTCGACTGCAATTTCTGTTCCAAAAGAATACAAAAACAATGTAATCAGAAGAAGTGAATGAGTCGGCCGCTTTCCCTTTCTTATAATTTTAACTATCCACCGTATAGTATCCACTATTAGGCGTTAGCCTAACATTGTGGAACTTGATAATATGTGGATGTGATCAAAGAACATGGGTCAGAATCCAGAACACTTCTCGCCCACACTGCTCCCCCAGACTAGTGGCAGCAATAATTAGCAATCATCTGGTGGAATTGCACATCTGCTGAGCTCAATATAGAAACTACTTCTCAGTCCAACACTACTAAGGTTGATAGTAAACGGCATAATGGGGAAGCTTCGTTTTTGATGCACTAAAGGCGTAGCATCTGAAAGAGTAGAAGCTTCTTAAAGAGACAGAGGCCAATTTCAAGGCATCCAACTGCGAAGTCCGATTTCTTTTAACCCTCTGGAGTCTATGGACTCCAGAGGTCATGTAAAAACGACTCGTATACGCGTCCATAGACTCCAGAGGATTGAGTTTAAAAGAAATTGAAACGAACTTTAATTTTGGTTTGGATTGGTTACTTTCAGTAGTTACCTTTAACTAAGACAACTGTACGTAACATACTTACTTGATTGTGCTATAAAATGGCACTTTGTGCACAAAAATGCATAATACTGCCCCTTTAAACTTCAAACTTAGCACACAAGAGCAATTTTGGTATGTTTTTTTTAATAATCATCTATATCTCAAGATGCAAACATTAAAAAAAAACAATTGTCACAACTGAATAAAGGATTCAAAAATTGTTGAAAATCCAATATTTTCTTTAAGTGCAAAGCACTTCAATGCTCATCAACGAAAAAGTATGATTTGCTAAGTTGACCAGCACTAATAGCTTGGCATTGCAGCCACTTGTATACAGAAAACTGTCATGCTTGGGATCAGATGAATATGCAGACAGGAAGGTGGAAGTCTCGTGACAATCAGTTTAGTAAAGAGTTTTAGTGAAACACTTACAGCAAAACCTTCTCGAGGGAGGAGAGCGGGTAACGCGGAACACCGGGGTAACATGAGGGAGAATCTGACACAGATAATGTGGAGCAGAAGGGCATATACACGCAGTAGGTGTAATCAAGGGAATGAGGAACAGCTGGAGGGAGAGCGCAAGCAGAGGAGATAGATAACAGCTGGGCTGAGAGACGGCTAACGTAAGGAAGGAGGGAGAAATGGAACCAAGCACAGTGGAAAACCTGAAAGTGGCATAAACAGTAACAGAAAGAAACATTAATCAAAGGAGGCGTATTCTAAATGCTCATTAATTCATAAACCAAGAAGAAAACACACAGGGGAAATCAAGTTTATTTGCACAGCACATTTCAGCAACAAGGCAGTTCAAAGTGCTTTACAGCATGAAACAGTACAGTCACCAACTCTAAAACAAGCAACAAACATTACATTTTGTCAAATATCATCATCAAAATCATCAAGCAAACATGTTGAGCAATGTTACAGTTTCTCTAAACAAGTGTTTCGGCTGTTCTCAGGAAAGAACGGAGGCAAAATGTTCTAAGTAAAAGAAAAACAAGGAAACGGCCAAAACAGAAACACAAAAGAATTAAGAGCATAACTGAAAACTGCTAAATGTAAATCTACTAAAGACTTCTCTTAGTGTTGACTGTAAATCCATGTAAGCAGCAGGAAAAATGACTTAGAGAATGTTTTTTTTTGTTTTTTTTAAAGCAATGTTAGCTCTTCGCAGCTTATTCCACTCCTGAAGCCCTTTCCACTGCATCAGTAACAAAGCTCTTGGAGAACTGCCACTGGACTCTCCACTCAGTCCCTCATCGCGATTGCTTAATAACATTTCTAATATTCAAATTCAAAAATGCTTTTAATCTCATTAAGCGGGCTGTCTGCTGCCAGGACCGGGAGTTTATTTGCCAGCTCTGTTTTGGAAATGCTTTTTAATTAAATGATATTAAAGGAGAAGGGGGGGGGAAAAAAATAGTGTGCTTTTTTTTTTTTTTCTCAGTTGTGTCAAACGTGACATTTTATTAGCCTTGTGTGATCCAAACAACGTTGACGCGACGCCGATTAGAGAACACTCGCAGAGCGCTGCGTGCTTTGTTGATTTCTTTTGTCATCATTAAAAGCTGAGCTATTGCCTTGCTGCTGGAGGATTTTCATTTTCTCTTCCTCGTTTATGGACTAAAATGCCTGTGGCCTATTTTCAGCTAATGTACTCTCGGGTGCTTGAGGCCTATTGTGTTTCCCACAGACAATCTTTTTAGTTACACAGCCTTTTTGCTCCGATTAAACTGCTTCGGCTTCGTCTGTGCGATCTGCTGTCATGGCAAAGCTCTCTGCTTGATATCAACACAAAGGGAGGGGAAACCCACACAGAAACAATGCATCTGAATCTGCAAAAGAAGGAAGAGAGGGGAAAAAAACCAAACACCTCCTCTTAAGGGTTGTGCCAAGGTTTTCACACCGTCTGAAGCCATCACTTAACGTATCGGCTCCACTTCTCCCATTATGCGGCTGATGTGAACCGCCAGCCGTGCGCCGTTAGCCGCTGAAGCACGTAAAGAGGTTGGCTGATGGAGGAGATGAGCATTCTAAGTGCGCTACATTATTAGGTCCACAGCTGGAGGCCCGCAAAGCCTCTCATTTTGGATTGCCGCGACGGGAGCATAAACAACGGTGTAATCTCCCTAACTTCAATGATGTAATCAGCGGTAAAAACTGCCGACGGTCCGCTCCGAACGAGCCTGCTGTGACACTGATGCAATACAGGCTCGTTGCGATGATAGCGCCGCGCTTTCTTTATGCGGGCTGTCAGTGCGAAGGAAATATGTCCATTGTCCTCAGCCGTGTGGGGCCACTTAAGGTCAGATTACGACTTGCATGCTGATTAGTTTATTGATCTGCACTTGGAAACGGGGTAATGAGTCATGGCGTGCGTTATGTTGTTCGCCTGGAGGCCACAGATGATCCAGCTTATCTTTTTATCTGTACGAGTAATCAACAGCTGTCTCTTCAGGCGAACGTAGCTGGAAGAGTTGGCTCGGTGAGAATCATTTGTTCCTGTGTTCTGCTTTTAGAAAACATGCATAACTGCGTTTGTTGTTTTCTGTTTATTTTTGTGGGTGTGACACCTTTTTATTGGAACATACAAATACGTTAAGAGACTCCACTAGCTTGCAATTTTTTGCCCTTACCTGAACTTTGTTTACATGAAAATAAGCTATTATTTACAAAGTTTGAAATGGGAAAATAAAAGATCAAAACCGTGATTAAGACCCAGCTGCAACTAGAAATATATCACAAAGTTTATGACAACCATTCATGACCTCCTACAGTGGTTCTCAGGTATTTGCTGGGCTTAAAGACCACAACTGTCTGTGAATAGCTAAAATCAGCCACCAAATATACCTTAATATGTGTTAACACACACAGTGGAAACCGTCTTAGCACTACTGTAGAAGCTAAATTCTATAGTCTTCCTTATTTCCACTCTTGGGGGTTCAGCCAATCAGTGCCGAGAGCTGTAAATATAGCTCCTGGACTGGCTACTTTGAAAACGCCAGCCAAAACCATGCCAGTCAAGTAGTATTGCACCTCTTATAATATTTAGAATATTTTAGATATGCTCTACAAAAAAAAATCCCCAAATAAGTGTTATTTCCATCAGTAATTTTGTGTTGCGTTCCACAGACAAATTTGCAAATAGGTTTCAAATAAGCGAATCCACGATTACTGAGCGGTGAATAGTTGGGGGTTCATTGTACCTGGTTCTTATTTAACTACTGCTTCAGTTTTAGTCTGAAATTAGGCCAGACATAATTGAGTTTAACCCTTACAAATACCACTGAACAAGTCAGTCGAAGATGAATCAAAAGGTGACTGAGCACCCAAAGTAACCTAACATTTAAAAATCTGATTAAAATGTAAGAATTGAATGGCATTTTGAAAGTTCAGTTCAAGATCGTGACAGTGATGTGATTCAATGGGCTTCTTATCAAAGATTTGAATCGTCCTCCTCTGTGGTTCGACTGTAAGTGCTGCTTGTGACTAAGAGATGTATATCGTACAAACACTGTTGTGTAAAAGTATGAAAGCTAGCTTTTTCAACTCTTCATAACTTGTTGATATGCTTGTCAAACCTCAAGTAAGAATCTAAGATGACACCAAAAAATTCTGCATCTGGGACATGTGAGTTAATTTAGCAATCTGTCTTTAGATTTGAACCGCTACTGTTCAGAGATTGAGACATTGAGGGAAAACAAATCGAGACAGTTTTGTTTACCTATACATTGGACATTACTTATCAAATCATATTGCAGCAGACTGTCGCTCTGAAATACTTACCAGACAGAGTTATACATACACATCTGAATAGCATTTATATGTCTGAAAACAAAGTGGCCCAAGAACTAAGCTCTGAGGTATAAATTTTGCAAAGCGATGAGAGATCTCGCCACTTAAGACAGCATATTGATCACAATTCAGAAGACATGAAGTCACATACTGTGAAATTAGGTGACTTCATATCACTTAAAATTAACTTAAAAAAAGATTTATTGATCATTTCTGAATGAGAATATGATGGTTGAAAGCGCCAGAAAAACTTCTTTGAGATCCAGACTCCAAATGGATCACAAACTTAATCAAGAGAATATCCTGCAATCAAGTTGGTTACTGGTTAATAGTCAATACAGTTCTTCGAGATCACTTCAAGATGCTCTGTTTGTCAATGCAGCTCTTTATTTTTTATTACCAAGTTTCATGCAAACTGAGCTGATAAATTTTTAATCACCAGACAGACTGAAGCACAAACGGCAGTAGTTCGTTAATAAGACTGAATTCGGTTTATTTCATTGTGATTTTAAGTGACAAACCAGCGAGTAGTAAATACCTGTGAAGTGGAAGGAAAATGATTCATTAAGCTCATTTGTTTTAAATAAAAATATGCAAACTGTGCGGTGAAAGACTGTTTGAAACCCTCAATGCCAGCAGGTGCCTTTAGAAGTTATCAAAGCAGCCCCCCTGAATGTGGTTTAATTTCTGAATACACATAGCTCTTTTATGAAGGCCTCGGAGGTTTGTTAGACAACATGAGTGAAGAAAGAGCTTCATGTTTTACACTTTTATGGCTGTGGGGAAATGAGAGGAGGCAGTTAAAAATGAGCAGATAAGATCGTTATAACCCTCAGGATCAGGTGTTAATGAGTTGCTGAGCTTAGAGTGAAAGCAGAACGTTAGCACCGACGTTAGCATCACAAAGGAACACATCCTTAAGTTTGTGCTTGTTTTAAGGCATATTTTTTGTGCAACACTCAATGATAAAGCTGTACTAATTATATGAAATGTCTTTATAATGACATGCTGTCAGTATACTCTAGTAGATGGTTGTAGATGCTCAACTATTAGAAGTGTCTTTATCGTCCAGAATGAGTTCCACTTGTCTCAGTTCTGGGCAACATGGTTTATGAGAAATAGGCTGGTGAAGGTAAATGGGCACCGTTACACTAGACAAGGTCTGAGTGATGATTGATCAGTCAGGAACAAAAAAATCGGATCTACTTTTGTGACCATTGAACGCACCATAACAGGTTTCTCTCCCAGCACTCTTCAGTGTGGAAGTTGTTACCGCTGCTGGAAGACATAGCTAGCTATTTTCTGTAACTGCGCCTTCTCTCACGGTGTGTAATGTCACACACTTGCATAATACAGTATAAGTGAATAGATGTATCATATTTTCTGGAGTATAAGTCTTATCAGTCAAAAAATTAATCATAAAGACATAAGAAAAAAAAACATATTAGTTGCACTGGACTATAAGTCGCAGGACTTGCCAAACTATGAAAACATGTGTGACTTATAGTCTGGAAAATACAGTAATAACTTAAAATGTCAGTGTTTTTTATTTCTTGTATGGTCCCAGAAAAAATAAATATGAGTACATTGTGTCACAGAATGCTACATTTTAAATATGTAGCATTCATATGCTACATATAGCATATGAATGCTATATGTAGCATTCATATGCTACATATATGCAAAGAAAAGATTGGAGATACACAATGTCTGTCTTCAATGATGCCGAGATAGTCAGCTTTGCAACTTTGTTCTGTTTTTTGGAAAAAATATTCCTTCCCTAGATATTAAAAATAAACTATTAAAACAGTTCAATTTTCGATCTAAGCATTTTGTTGTTCTTACAGCAAACTTGGAATCGGATCAAACAACAGATTACAACTTTGCAAACTCACTGATCGGAGATCAAGTTTTCAGCTCTACCCCAAACTGCAACATAAAGCCAGATTTTGGTTGGTTGTTAATGCTGGTTGTCATTCCAACTTTTTTTTTTTATGGTGGGTTTACTAGCCCATCATAAAGAAATACTGCACTCGGATTCATATGCATGCTGTAAAATTCCCAGTAGTTTTAAGTGGGTTTTTCAGCACTCAGCTCAGCGAGCTAATTGACATCAAACCCACAGCGAAGCAAACCATCCTCCTGATCAAACTCTCTCAGCTGGCGGGCAGCAGAGCTCGGCCTTCTCTGATGTCTCACCGCATTTACTATTAAATTTGCTTGTGTCTATAAAAACATTGTACGATATGCCGTGTTTGTAACCGTGCTTGCCCTACGCTTTACCCCGTAAAATGGTTTACGTTACACATAAATCCGCCGCAGAGAGCCGCGCAGTCACCCGGCTTTCTCTCCGTTAGAGTCTCCTTGACAGCGGAGTGCGCGGGGCCGGGAAGGTCGCAGAAGAGATAAGTACTGCTTACCATATTCAGCATCGTTTGAACTTAGTAATTATATTCAGCTCGAGAATATAATTATTCTCCGTATTTTTAAGAAAGTTTTTTTTTTTTTTTTTTGTTAAGCTCAGTTTCTCACCGTTTCTTCACGGCTAGTTTAAGCGCCGCTTGTCGAGCTTTTAACAAGGCTGCTTTTGTGCCAGATAAACCTTCTAGACAGCGCTCATCAGCGCGGCGTAAGATCCCTGCCCGCCGGAGCACAGAGCGCCGCCCCGGGGGCATCTTATCACTTCGCCGACAATCACAAATACCCACTGAGATAGATGGGCTTCTCTGCGCTCTCCGCGGGGATCGCTTCAGCCGACAAAGATGGCTCCTCGCTATCTGCGGACATTTCTGAGTGGCAGCTTGGCAGACAGACAAATACAAAAGTACAGGGAGAAAACGAGAGCTATTGACGGGCGGAGAGCCTGCAACCCACACATAGAGAGGTAGTGGTCTCCTACACAATCACCGAGTGACAGATTGGCAGGCAAGATGGAGATGAAGGCAGACAGAAAGCTGACATATGCATATAACACGCATGAGGATACATTTATGCAGTGGTGCTGGACACACACACACACACACACACACACACATGTGCACCCCTGCATTCCACTCTCCCACACAGCAGCTCTCTGTGTCTGCATTCCAGCCATATTTTACTGAAAGCTGGAATGGCAGGATCCACACATGGATTTTTGTGCATTATGTTTATTGAATTCAACACCAAGCTCAAGTGGCCGTCTCACCTCTCCAGACTGACGTTCATTTTTAACTCGGCTACTGTGTTACTCTGGTGGAAGGACTGCAGTGTTTCAGGAGTTCGGTATGGAACTTAAAATGTTTAGATTTTTGTCTCACTCCAAACCTCAATGTATTTTATTAGAATTTTACACAAATTAGCTCTTCTTCAATGGAAAAAAAGTCAGTAGCTTTACTTATTATTGCTCAACCCCCTTTTACTTGAATAACCCAAAATAAACTACAGTAGGTTTGAAAAGTTTGTTAGAGTGCATTCGTGAAGAAGTAGCATAATGAGTCCAAAGGAAAACAAGCAGGTCAGGAAGAATCAGGGTTAGGACTTAAAAAAGACCAGGAGTTTAACACGTTGATATTGATTAATTAACTAATATTATTTTTTTTCTTAGAAACAAAATTCTCAAACTGGGACCTTTCGTCTCTGCTTGTTTGTGGTACCCCCCTAAATATGACGCACAGGCAACATTCGCAAACGGCAGTGGACAAAAGTCCTGCTTCTCTTGGCTCACTAGTGGTTAATTTTTACTTCATAAAACAATCTTATGGGAAGCTGGAAACGACTACCGTTGTGTGGAAGTAGTGCAAAAGTTATTCAAACCTAAAACAGAATCTCAGTGCTAAATATTTTGCAGCTAGCACAAACGTCCACAAAGATAATGTGAGCACACTAGAGCACACATTTCTGAAGGAGCTACAAGGAGCTTATATGGTTTTTGAGTTGAAAATGTTTATTTTTTGGATTAGAATGCGATTAATTTTGATGAATTAATTATAGACCCTGCAATTAACTCGATTGAAAATTGTCATTGAGTCCCACGAATAGTTTTAAAACAATACCCTAAGCTTTATAAACACTCCACAGGGCACTACTCAGTCTGACATGACAGGCCATGCAAAGAGACAGGCCACTAGAAAAGCCACAGAAAGCGCTCTGGTCAAATGCGACCAAAGTTGAACGTTTTAGCTAAAATTGTTAGCTTTCCTACTAAAACTGTGCATCATGCTGGGAAGCTGGTCAGAGTCAATAGGAAGAAAGATGCAGGTGATCCTAAAGTTGTTGTATTTCCTTATGGATTTTGTCGATTATTAGTTGAAAAACATGGTGCTACTTTTGTTGATTTACTTTCATACAGTGTGTCTGATCAGTACATACCACTCTGTGCTTCTGGGAGATGGGGAGTGGTAAGAGGGCTTGATGTTCTGTGATTGTGATTCAGGCACAACAGACGAGCCATTTGTCTCCATATTGTAATGAGTGAGTCTTTCAAAACAGTAATTACCTTTTAGAACGGCTGACAAATGACAAGAATATTGCCGACTCAAGGGCCGACACGGCCATGTGCTACGGTGCGAAGCTGTGCTGATCTGAGGACTGCATCAGGTTTGTGATGACCTTCAATCTCGCTGCTGTCACATCATTGGGGATTCTCTGGATGGGAGCTGTGAAAGCCAGCAGATGCTCGTTAGTGTGAAAAATCCTGGCACATGCACAGGAATCTCTACAATGTACAGATTCCACTCCAGGAAATTCAAACGGGACCCGAATCATTTGCCTTGTAAAACTTGACTCAATGGACGCTGAGTTGAGTAAAAATGTTTTTACTTGCTATTCAATATTTTCAGCTTGATGGATCAGCGGTGGCCAGAGTTATCCACATGACCTTTTTGTTTTATATAGTGGTAAAAAGCTGAGTGGGTCTACAACTGGATTTTATATGCTTTTTATGGTTTTTGCTCAGCCCAAATGCAATCCAGTCTCGCAGGATATCTGATAAAATCCAATTTAACAAGACTCAGAGAGACTTCCAGCTGCACAAAGTCTCTCTTCGCTTCCGTTTTAGAGCTTAAATGCGGTGCATACAGGGTGTGTGCACGTGTGTCCGAAGCCCAGAAACGAAAGCAGAATTTCCGGCCCATTCCAGAAGGAATGAGCCGGATGAAGAAGATTTTTGTCACAATGATAGAATATTTTGACAAGAGGTAATTGTCCCAATAATGTCAGCAACGTCCAAACTATTAAAATTAAAAAAAGAAGATTTTGGCTTGGTGAGACGGATTTCACCTGCAGGAAAATCAAAAATAAAGTTTAGGAGCTAGGAGCAGTGCAGTGTGCAAGCTGTGGAAAGAATGTTTTAACTGCTTTTAAGTTGTAGGGAGGTCACCGGTTCACAAAGCTCCAGGTGGTTGTGTGCCTTCGGTCTCCCTCTCCACCTGTCACAGCATTGGCTTCATTTATTCACAACCTCGGCAAAGATGTGGTAAAAGCCTTAACGTAAAGTATCACTGTGTTGCAGTAGCAAGATCTCAATCCAAAAAACTTATAAAAAATATATTTGTTTTTACGTTAGCACAATGCAGTTAAGAACTGCATATTAAGAAATAATTGGTGACTGTACTGGTTTTGATCGGCTTTTTAACGAGTTGAATCGTCTCATGTTGCTCACCTGTTCCACCAGTATGTATACCGTGCTCCGTCTCCCTTCTTAGCTTTCCTGCAGTTTTTCCAGGATTGTACTGAATTCTGGATAAATAAAAGTTTGTCAACCATGTTTGATGTTCAGCCTGATCCATTCAAGATTTGATCCTATGTTCTACCTGGCACTCTAAGATCTTAGACCCATTTCTTTTAGCCCCTGGCCAGCAGAATGCATGAGGATCCATATTTATCTTGCCACTGCAGACTGTGGGCAGGAAAAGTAGTAAAGGAGGTATCCAGATCTCATCATTACTAATACGTAAGAAAGTGTGGTATCTTGTGGTCCCCACATCTCCATAGCAAATAGACGCTATGTACCAGCTAATGGTTAGACTGTAATGACCCTGAAAGGTCTTCTCCATCTTGGTGTCTCTAAATATGTGTACTTGGCTAAAATCTGCTAGACCACATGTTATGGTTAAATCATATATGACAAAACGGGAATTGTTCAACACCAATAAACACGCAAACATTTCTCACACTGAGAACAGGACATTCAATCCGTTACAGTTTTATGTTTTTAGTCATGATGTCTATTTTGCGATTATTGACTGGTGATTATCTGAACAGAGCGGTGGTTGATTAGCAAATTTAAACAGCTGCTCTACTGATGATCTGTCGGAGAGTTGGACGCCTTTTTCTTTAACCTTTTACTGAACTGAAACACACCAAATTCCACAGCACATCTTGATGTTAAGGTTGTCAATGTCAAGCTGGCATAACTGACCTACTTCCCTGTCCCTTTTTGTTTTCCTGAACAATGAAATGTGACACCCTTGAACCTCGTTATCTAGTTGTCATAGTGTTGACAATTAGCAGCAAAGCACTTTATCCCTTTTTCTTTTATGTATCACGCATTCACTTAAGACTTATGTTGACAACTTGAAAGTTAAGACCAATTTTCGGTCAGCAGTTTTTGCGTGTGACGTCACTTTGCAATGTGCAGCTCATGGTTATTCTAAACATCTTAGTCTGAGCTTTGCAAAAAACAAAAGCAAACAAAAAAAACATACATCAACATCAGGTGTAAGACCTGGATTGCGACTCAGCTGTGGGGAGAGAGATAGACACGTCTCTCTAACACGGCGAGCAGACTGCTGCGAATGGATGGTTTCCGTGTTCTGAGAGGGACTGTGGGAGTTGGAGGCGCATTTACATCACTCCATCAGAATTTAATAGGGATAAAATGAGGTGCTACTCAGCTAAAAATGAGAACAGCAGTCGTTTATAAGGTCGTTTGAATATTAAGTCACTGGACATGAGTGGAATAGACCTCTTAAAAGCGAATGCCCCGATGTCATTAACGAGGCTAAGGGAGACTGCGAGGGACTGAATGAATAGAGCCAGTGAAGATATGTGTTTCACTTTATTTAATGGTCTTTGAACTGAAGTATATATGTGTGTATATGCATGTGTGTGTGATATTAGTTTTTATAGGGGCTGTAAAAAGTTTAGTTGTACAAAGACACAAAAATCTGGGTTAGGCGAGGCAGGGGCCTTTACTGGCAGGCCCAGGCGTACTGCTGCCGCCAGCTCTCTGGGTGAAAACCCAAACAGACAGTCCCAGCGAGCACACAGCACACTGATCCACATAATGCCCCGTGGAAAGACTGAGGCAAAACCTGGCAGCGTGAGTGATTTGGAGGCTGAGGATGCATTTTTCTCCACATAAAGTCGGTCCCCAGGCTGCATTTCCATGCTGCAAAATCGAACCCCTGGCAGTCGGAGCCAGAGTGATGGACTTCGTGTCACAGGACGCATGTCACACCACGCTGTGATGGAGGGCTACCGAGTCACAGATTCCACAAATACATCTCCATAAATTAGCTCTTTTTTTCCCCACTAAATCAAATCAAAAAGCAAATTTATATATAGATGCATTAAAGCTGCAGTATGCAACCTAATTTGTTTTCTTACATATTTGTTAAAACTGTATTGCGACAGTAGAATATGAGGCAGATAATGTGTGAAAAGATAGAGCGCCTCCACTTCCTCCCTCAACTACTTTTGCTGTCTGAAGAAATGCACCGCTCCCATTTAAAAACAACCAATCAGAGTCAGGAGGAAGCTCTTAGTGCTGTCAGTCATGCTCGGGTACATGCTGCAAAATGTACTAATGGTGGAAAAGCAACTTACCATTCCAGGAAAACTATTTATCTGCCATAATCGGTGGCTAGCCTTAGCTTTCATGACAGTAGCGTAATACAGAGCAAAGGGAGACATGATGGACAGCACTAAAGCCCTCCTCCTGACTCTGATTGGTTGTTTCTAGTTAGCACTGGGATGTGGTGTTGTCTAACTTATATACTGTTAAGGTATAGTAGCAGTTTCGACTGATTTTTTATTTTATTTTATTTTGTTTACAAAAGTTACATACTGCAGCTTTAGGTGATGTATTTAGTTTAGTTTAATGATTCTGAATCTCAGAACATGTGGATATCACATAAGACAGATTATAAAAAGGATTTTAAATACAGAACGGATGTCCGGCGGACGCTTCTAGCCCCAACTAGCTCGAGTTTGCTAGTGTTCATCGATTAGGATTGTGGGCAATAAAGGAATTTCTCACAAGAAATGTAGACAGTCGGTACACTTCCCTGTGAAATCTCGACAGAATACACACTTCAGTGACAATATTTAATGTATTGTCACTGTTACCCATAATAGCTTAAAAAAAAGAGATCAAGGTGGAGCAAAAGGAGAAAATGAGAACAATAGCTTGAGGAAATTGTACGTAAAAGAGGAAAGGTAACATCACTAGTTTGGAAGTTTTTTGGTTCTTTAAACAAACTAATGAATAATTATCAACTGATTTGAAATGCTTATATTGTTATATATTTTACAGCCATATTACCCAACCCTAAGGTTGGCTCTTGAAGTACTTACTCTAGGGAATAGTCCACACTTTTTGAATGCTCTGAAAGCTGCAGTCATTCATGTGCACTTTTCTGCCACAATTTGATTTTCATTCAATTTCCCATTAATCTGAACTGGAATAGCACTCTACAGAGTGCTATTTCTGTAGTAACGGCGGTATGTGGTTTACTTTACCTTTATGAAGGGTGTTGAGAACTGCTGGACATCGTCAGCAGTCCGAGCCATGAATGAGTCTGATCTGTTCCAAACCTTCTAACACGTAATTGTACCATTGTATTTGTTTGCCCCTCAACAGCAGAGTGATGCGAACCGTTTTCAAATCTCCCTCCTTTCCAAGTCAAAGGGAGATTTCTTTCTGCTAATTGTCTCTTAGCTTCCTTTTCTCCCTCAGCCTTCTCAGAGTTGGGTGACAGAGTCAGCTGTCAATTCCCGATTACAGCATGTTGTTGTTGAAGAGGAGAGCCCATTGTGTTTATCTGCAGTGACAGCTGGCTGGAGGCAGCTGGGGAACACAAACTGTCACTGTGCCTGGTTTGTCTGTGATCCGGCATCTGCCTAGACACTCCACCTTTACTGCTTCTTCACCTGCTCTGCCCTTTACTCCTCTGTCGTGGAGCTCCAGGCGCGCCCGACCCCAGAGCAGATTTAAAGAGATAATTCGGTAGTCATGTGTCCTTTTTAAGATTGCGTACGGAAAGGAGAACAATCCGACCTGGATTGGAAAACAGGTGGGCAAATCTCGCTTCCCTCTAATGTTTGCCAATTACTACTCCTGGCTGTAAGCATGCAGGCTGCCCCCGCTGTGCCCGAGCGCCTTTTGGCTGTGATTATTTCATCATGCAGGTAGCAAGATGAATCACAGCTACCTCTACTCTCTGATTCGGACTCTTAATTTTCTCAGAGGGTGGTTGGCGGTTGAGGGTTGCTTTTGTAATAAATTGTTGCAACCGCAACAAACTCTCTCATCTGTCACACTGGGCTTCATTTCGGGCAGCCGCTCAGCCATTGCGACCTCGCGGAAGCAGGCCGCGATAAAAAGCCACTGCAAAGCCCAGCGATACACATCAGAGTCGAATGCAAAGCTCGATTCGGTTTGCCGCATTTCCAAAAGGTGCTGTGGGACAGAGAAACTAGATCCTCCACCGGACCAGAACGAGGGTCGGTGGTGAGGGAAATTCCTCTATTTGTTAACTCAGAGGTTTGTTTGTTTTTTGGCCTGTTCGCTGAGCGCAAGCCGTCTGTTCGCACTCTAGCTGCCGCGCTTGATGTGTGTCTCTTTGCCACTTGTACCGCGGTTCTGTTGACATTTGACCAGAGTGCTTCTGTAATCAGTTTTTCTGCTCCCGCGGTCGGCGAGCCGGAGCTATATAAACATGTCCTTCCTCAGCGGGAGGCGAATGGATCACTCCTCATTAAAGTGGGGGAGAAGAGAGACAGGAGGCGCACAGCACAACCACTACTGCTGTTAGAGTCTGCTGAAGAAGAAGAAGATTTTTTTTTTATTTTTAGCAAAACATTTATTGTACAATAATTTAACAATAAACTGTTACATAATCTGGTCAAAAAACAAACACAAAAAACACCAATAAATATTTACATTAGCAGCTTGTTATATTTTAGTTCTTCCTGATCAGAAATGGTGCACTAAACACTCTTAAAACCCCACATTTGTAAAAAAAAAAATAAAACAAAAACAAACAACAAACCTTCAAATCCCCGGTGGCTCTGTGGAAGCAAAACTCCAATTTTTTGGTAAAAACTCACCTAATCTAACTCTTATCAGTTTAGATGAATGACTGTAGCAAAATGTCTGCACATCCTTAAAAAGTCTTAAGTTTATAAACAGAGCTTTTGATTGAAGCTTCCGGTGACTAGCTGCTACTTTTTGTGCTAGCTAGGTTTTGGTGTCTGTCATGGTAAGTGCAAATTTATCGCCAGATGGCAAACAATGTTTGATGGCGCCACTGACTCACTTGTGTTGTCAACTCAAGCGATGCTGCATGTATTCTTTGCAAAAAGGTTTGCCATGCATTGGCTAGCATCTGCAAAGGACTAAATGTAGCAACACAATTTATTTGCCTTGGCGCTGACTGGCTGTAACCTCAAGAGCAGAAATAAGTAGGAGTGCAAATATTAGCTTCTCTAGTAGTGCTAAGATGGTTTCCACTGTGCATATACTATAGGCTGTTACAAGCATTTTTAGAGGGCTTCTCAAGTATTCACAGATTTTAGCTCATTCGTGGCTAGCTGTGGTACCTTACCCCCACTTATACCGGGGGTCCACTGTACAGGTTTCAATGAATCTGAGACTATTAATGATGCGATTGTTATGATACCAGTGTAGATAAGTGTAGTGACCATAAAAATCTTTTACACTCTTCTTATCATAGGGCTGTAGAGGTTGAGTTGACTCACTTTCTGACTTATTTTATTCTGAAAATAAATGGAGAAAAGTACCAGTCTGGCCTTTTTCTGCCTCATTTAATTATTAATTGGAATATCAAAGGAGCAGTATTTTGTAAAATTAACTTTTTTGAGCTTTACACCATGTTATAATGTTTTTCCCTCATCAAAAACATACCTGGAGTGTTGGCTTGATTCTTTCATGCATGTTTGAAAAAAAATCCTTTCATCTCCGTTGGCAACCATTCAGCTGTGCAAAACACCTGGGTGAACCTAGTGGCGCCTTTGAGGCACAGCTCCTCCTTGGAACTGCAGTTTCCAAGCTTGCAAGCTTCTGCCTCATAGAGCACCCTTCCCTGCAACTCCTCTACTCAGCTCCTTCAGACTAGCCAGTAGCAATTAGCAAACACCTGATGAAACTATGCATCAGATGAACTCAATATAAGAGCTACTTCTCAGTACAACAACGGTATCGACGTTGTTGAAGGGATGTTGTGACGACTTCCTGAAGGCTAGAGTTTCAGAAAGAGCAGGAGTTTTTAAAGTGACAGAGGCCCAATTTCAAGGCGCTAAATTACAAAGCCAACTTTATTTTAAGTCATGCTTGATACACATAGCATTTTTATAACAACTGAAGGAAACATTGATCCTTGCTTGTGCTGTAAAATGGCACTATGTGCCTGGAAAATGTATAATACTGCCCCTTTAAATGTGCTTAAACAAACTTACACTGTCTTATGGAAGTATATTAAAGTTCTGAGATTTAATCCTAAATTAATAAAATCCACAACTTTTTCAGGCAGGTGGCACCAATCTAGTCTATTTGCGACCAGTTTGACCCGAGGTTACCATCCCAGGCCCGCCCTTCACCACACGTCGAAGCACAGCGTGGTGGAACTGTAGCCGCCGCCATGGTAACAAGTCGGCCTCGCACCGCTGCTCTGACACCGCAGTGGCTGATGAGTCATCATCCTGACCCACTGGACTCTCCAGGCTGGGCCAGCAGTGCTGTACTGTTACATGCCCCACTGGGTGACTGACAGGTCAGAATCTGTTCCAGTAAGGCAGCATGTGGAGAAGCGCTGAAAGAGACAGAACTGGTTCACAGAGGCAGGCGGCTAGAGATGTAAAGTTCAGGCAAAACGGTGTCGCATTCTTTTGACTATTACTTGATTACTATTATTTTTAATATTAAACAAATTTGCTGAGGTGTTACATTTTGTGCGGCCGTTCACATAAAGAAACGTTTAAGTGCGGTTTCGCCTTTTTTTTTTAAAAGCTAATTTGAGTGGCATAAAAAACGCTGTTAAATACCATGAATGCGACTGTGACAGTAGGGGTTGTTGATGTCTGAAATGCGCCGCTGTGAAAGTCCTTCAGAGGGAAACTTACTATTAGTAATTGCCTGAATTCAGTGTAATTGGAGTTTTATACTTGGAAATGAACTCTTCTCCGAGGGAAGACGGTCTTTCATAGAGATGAAACATGAATGATCCCGATTGGGAAATTGGGCCATTGAGGCAATAAAAACATTGGTGATATTTGCAGAAGAAGAAAGATGAGGGGAAGGATGGCAAATGAAAAATATTTATTATAACCGCGCCGCAGTTTACCACACAGAAGAGCTTTTAAGAAATGGATTTAAATTAAACATGGTTAATAACCTTTGCAGTGACTGGATGGAAAAGCACTGAAACAGGAGTTATGCTTGTAATTAGCAGACCATACAGATCCCTGAGAAGAAGTGTATTTCTCACAGAGAGGGTAAACTTAATTCATACACCAAGCTGTGTATCACAGGCTGCACTTGTGTGGCTGCTGTTAATCAGCCTTTTTTACTTGTCTGGGGATTTCTGACCAGTTTATTCTGGGCTTTGTTTGACTTTCAGTCTCAGGATTTGTTTAAGCACTGTAGGTCAAAACTGTAGACAAAAGGACCAATATGCTTAATGCATTGCACTTGCGTAACACATTTTTAAGCTTATCTAGATTCTATGAGCATCTTTGTAATGCGTTGTTTATCACACCCATTAAAATTAACACTCAAACACAGCTATTTCTGTGTTTTATTTGCTCTCATACATATGGGTGCAGCTCTCCACAAATGCCCATTGATAAGCATGTCAAGCACTATTATGTCTTTCCCAAGTATGCTTAATTATATTTTGGATTTTTTTTTCCTTTATAATGACACATCCAGTGTAAATACGCGTTAGAAAGAATATGCCTTTGTGCAATTGGAGATTTTAAGGTTAATCGCCACCAATTATATTTTGAATCCATGTTTATCATATTGTCAAAACACACAAGGGGTGAAATATAGGGATATGTACCATGACATATATCCTGATATTAAAACACTATTATTTTTTGTTAAAATGATTTATTTATTAATTTTTTTATGTGGCTTAATCAGCTGAAACAAGTGTAAGCCATTAACATGAGGCCTGGATATTAACTTCTTGGACTCTTATTTTGAAGTAGCTCTCTAGTGTTGTGACAGTAGACCAATAAAGACTTCTCGTCAAACTAGTTGACGACAACAAGGATCAAAAAAGCCTCAACCACTGTTAAATTGTTAGTGTCAGCGTTTCTTTTGCCTTGAAGAAAAAATAGAATAAACTGTATAAAACAAATGACTTGTAAACACTATGAGTACAACTGTCTGCTAGCTGCTATAGATTTGCAGCTTCCAGTCAGCACTAAACTAAACCGCTATCTCACAGAATGAGTGTGTACCATGATTTTGATTGTCTTGAGTTAAAGACATCAAAACTGTAATGTTTATTGTAATGTAAAGTTTATTGCTTGATTCATAATTGCTTACTGTTTTTATGGTGCAAAGCACTTTGAACTGGCTTCTTGCAGAGATGTGGTATTTAAATAAACTTTATGCTCAGACCAATTAAACCTGGGGTGGATATAAATCTCAATGTTTCCATTGTTCAGAATGGCCACATCGATCACAATAATTATAAGTTAAGCATTTAATAATAACTTTTGAGAACTCAAATCCTTTTTCATATTTTCAATCCATTCGAACGAAAGTGATTGCATTGATAATCGTGATGAATTTCCACACGTCTCATTTTTACATCCCTGATTAAAGGCTCCCGCACACCATAGAGTGCGTCACGTCGTGGACTCGAGGTAGACTCAAAGCTGACATGTCTGTACAAAAGTTAATTTTTACATACGCATACTCTGTGGCACAGTAAACCATTTGGCGGGAAACATCATTCACATCAAACTTTTTGTATGTGACACCAAGTTGATAAGGTTGAGAGTTGACGGTACTCATCACAAAAAAAGGCCAGGCTGTGTGACCGTCACTCTTTGTGCTCTGACACGTGTGCGATGGCTAGCCTGGTGGAGAAGAAACGGAGCAAGGCGCCTTACGAGTTTATCAAACTTGCTACTGTCCATTTATGTTGTGGAAATGAAGGAATCTGTCACAAGAAATGCACGTCCAAATAGGTGGGAGCCTTCACAGTTAGTGTGCAGTACAATCAATACGTTGCCAAGTAAATCAGGGAGTAATAGTGCAACACCCTTTGCCATTAAGACCACATCAACATTAGGCAGGCTTAAAAACCACAATGTATGGACTAGTAAAACCCAGACTGAAATGTTCTACACTGACTGCAGATTCTTTAAGAAAACGTTTGTGCTTTGTGAAAAGCACAAACACTCAGTATGTGTGAAAACATTTCTGGGATTCTGAATTTTCCCCCAAAACACCACAAACATTCTGTCTTGTTTTCTCAAAGTCAACACTCTGCCTCGTCTCACCTTGTGAAATGGATGTATTCCTACACCTCTGGAACCCGGCCGGGCTTCCCTGACCTGTTGAAATTCCTGCCAAACTTTCTGCAATTTTCTTCAGGCGGTGTGTATAAAGTGATATATAGCGGGATATTTTTAGCCATATCAGGTGGGGAGATGTGTGAGAAAATCTGATCATCAGCGGAGCAGCGACTCTTCTTCGCTGTCTTGTCCTAATATTCCCACTGATTATTAACACCCGTCAGCTGTGAAGCACGGTCAGGTGGGGCTGTCTCCCCGTCTTGGCAGCAGGTGGATTGGTGTGTAATCTTTTTCTCCTGATGTAGCTCCCTCTGTGTCTCTCCTCGCAGTAAAGTGATGTAAACCCGGGGCTTAAGGTAAGACCTAATTAGCCCCGTTCTCACTGTCTCTCACTTTCCCTTCCCTTCAGTCTGATTCTAGACCTGTTAAATGCAGGATTAAAGTGCACTCGGCAGGGTGCAATTATACAGTGAGCGCCGTTGCGTCCGGGGTTAAACACAACCCTCACTCCCTGCTCACTTGTCTGCTGTAGGCTGCTGCTGCCTGGAGATAATTGTATTGCTGTCAGCCTTTGGTTGATGAGTTGCCACTGTAATTGCTTTACGGTTTGACCTCTGGTTTTTCAAACAAGGGCCCTGGTCAAGGATCTGCACCGGGCAGATGAAGGATGAGAGTGAGAGTGTTGTCCTAATGAGTTCCTGCTCATATGATTTTGGTTGTTGGTAGAAAGATTAAAAAAATGCTTGTCCTGTCACTCCCTCACTTGTGTCCTTTTTTATTCTTACGGTATCTTTATGGGCTGTCCCACCCGTCCAGTTTAAAATCAGCCAGTCAGTAAACAGTGCATCTCTTTCACACACTGTTACAGACCGGGCATGAGCTAGGATGAGTTTTTCACATTAAGATAACCTTGAGTAATAGTACCATCCTAAATATCCATCCATTCATCGATTGTCTATACCCACTTCTCCTTGCAGGATCACGGGGGAGCTGGTACCATAGTAGATATCAACAGTTCTAATTTCTGTTTCTTTTAAAAACAGAAAAGCAACAATTGTTTCTACAGCTGCTAAAATAATTGAAGGATTTTCCCCAAAGACAATCTTAACACCTATTTATTTATGCCTTGCCTAAGGGGATATCAACCTGAGCTGAAGGAAGCTGGAAGGAAGTCACAACCTCCTGATTGAAAGATGGCAGCTCTTCCCCCTCTTTAATCCTTCAGATAGCTGGAGAAAGCTCTACTTTCTCACGAAAGAAGGAAGGAAGAGAGGGAGAGTGTGTAATACTTAAGTCTTAAGTCCCTTAAGTAAATATCCTCACTGAACGTCAGGATATTTACATAGGTAATATTACTTACTCCAGACTCCCCCTAGTGGTCTGGAGCGGTTTTGTTTTGTGGAGCAAGTTTGCAGCTTTTTACATTTTCAGTTGTTTTTGCTATTTGCTGCATTTTCCCAGAACAAGTCGCAAGAACTCTCAAACTGAGGCTGCAATAATAGAATGATGTATTTTTTTTTTTCTTACAGCCCCAAGACAGAGAATAAATTTGTTCTTGAAGAGTATATGTTGGCTTTTGGACATGCCTTAACTGTCAAATACAATTGTAAACGTCAAAATAAATAGAAACTTCTTTTAAGTGTTTTAGTAGAGATAGAATAGTAAAGGGTATTTCATCAATAACAGGTTGTTTTCAGACAGGGAGCTGGTTGATGCATAAACTACTAACAGCTGACGTACAGTCGGTTGCAAAGGAGTAAAAATCAAAATTTTCCCATTTAGGTTGTACTTTGATAAAAAAAAAAAATAAATAATAATAATAATAAAGTTGAAAGTTAACCATGATTAAAAAGGAAAAATTTGATCTTTTGTAAACTTTGCACACATGCATCCCTTTGAATGAAAACTTTTTGACAGCTGGTCAGTAAAATATTTCCAACATTTTCAGCCCATTTGGTTGAAAATGTATGTTAGTAGCTATGCTAAGTTATGTACAGGAAGAGTAAGGCAGTGTGTTTTATTATTATTTATTTAACTTTGTTTTTTGTTTTTTTTCCTGATGCTCGTTTGTTTGAATCTGAAAAATCCAAACCTGAGTATTTGAACAAGCTCTAGGCCAGTATGTGATTCCTACTTAATGATAGCCTAAAGTCAGCTTTAAGTAAGCAAGTGTATTGTGCTGAATGTTATCTTTATCATTGTGCTCTTTGTAGACTAAAACTAGAAAGTCTAAGAAGCTGATATTAGCTTGCCGTCAGCTGCTGAACCAGGCACCCTGTAGCTACCTAGCTTACTAGCTAGCTATACTTTCAAAACAGTGCAAATTAATTAAGAGTGGCATTTCTTTAGTGTCTACTCTCTAGCTTTACAAACAGCTGACTTTTTCTACCATGTATGAATGCTAACATAAAGTCAGTCAGGTTTTAAGTAAGCAGGCATATTGCACTGTTTTGTCTTTCTCCTCTTTCTAGACTAACACTCAAAAGTCCAAGAAGCTGACATTAGCTTGCAGTCAGCTGCTAAACAAAACACTTTGTAGCTACCTGGCTTGCTAGTTAGCTATACTTTTAAAACAGTGCTAAACATTTAAGAGTGGCATTTCTTTACTTTCGACTCAGTGACTTTACAAACAGATGATCTCTACTTTGTAAGAAATTAATATGTGTAGGAGTGATTAGTACCGTGAAGGAAGAGGTGAGGAAATGGTTAGAGAAGCGCACCACGTCTCCATTTAACCCAGTCATTTATTCTCTGGCCTCTCAATAAAGACGTTAAACCGTAAGAACAGTATAACTGAAAATTCAAACAGTTTTGAATATGTAACATTAAATATAAGTGTATCTTGGTCATGTAAAACAGTGCTTGCTACACTTTGAGAAGCTAATGTTAACTAATTTAGAATGGCTTGCTCATGCAAGCCCAAGCCTTCAGTTTTACCATTAAACGTTTTAAAATATTTATTAGTATAGTATTTTTCCCACGGTACTCCCGTAAAGTAGTTTCTTGTATTGTTAAATCTTTTTGTCTGTAGCATAAACCAGCATTCTATTCAAGTTATTGCTCTGAGATTGCTCAGCAGGTCTTTAAGTAGGTAATATTTAGGTATACTTATTTAACGTTTTCTTAACAATATCCTAATAGAGTTCTATTGTATGCCTCGTTTTGTTTCAATTTATGAAACCTCACAATGACAAGAGACGTGACTAGGTCGGTAGTCTCCGTGACCCCCATTAATTTCTTTAGGGTTAGCTCATGAATGTGCAACACATACCCAGTGGATTAGACTAAGAACACATGATACCAATAAGTCTAAACACTGAAATGTGCCTTGACTAAAACAGGAAAACTGTTGAGCAATGCTATTTCAGCTGGAAATCTGAAAAAGTAAAAGAATAGAATGTAGCTCCATCCCTTTAGCCAACGCAGTTTTCAGGCAGTATCCAACAGGAATTTGTCTCCTAATTGAGCAATATGTTCTGTTTAAACTGATGTCCAGGAGGATCCATCATCACTATGTCTATAGAAAAATGAAGACAAGTGTGTGGTTATTAAATTTAAAAATGGTTATTACAGTTCAGACAGGTGCTGCCCTGACTGCAGTGATACATTATGAGGCTGGTGGTACATCTGTGCTTTTTCCTATCCTGTCGTCTCGGTCTGGGATTTCTTTGCACTGTCAACACCCTGCTGTGAGAACAAAGCCAACTCTGCACATAGATTCGGCTCACAGCAGGACATGATCAAAAATTCAACTTCTGTCAAAACACCTCTGGGTTAGTCTGCAGTGGAGAGGAAACTCATTTTTGTAATCTGTTTGGAACCACTGTCAGAAAACTGTCAGTAATCCAGATGGAAGAAAAAAAAAAGTGCTTGTTAGTATTCAAAGCTCATTCCTTTCTCTTGTTGGAGAAGCTTGCCATTAAAGTCCCGGGTGTGTTTTTAGCAGTTCCACCCATGAGGATCATACTCAACAGTTGGTGCTGAAAATATGTTCGGCTGATTTGTTGACAGTGTGAAACCAACACAGTGTATTTACAAGAGTTTATGTGTTATTCACTTTCAGCAACGGGGGAATATCTGTTGCCGAGGCAACACTTCTCCTCTCGGGAGGATATAAAGGAAGGAGAAACCTGAGGAATGACACCAGGCCATATTTTTGGGCTGCAGTATGTGGGCTGAGCAGTGGAAATCTCCCAGATTTCCTGAGAAAAATCTAGCCTTACAGGACAAATAACCCTCTTTAGAAAGCACCTCTTATACTGAATGTTCCATCAAGTAGTTCCTGGATAAATCCAGAGGGGATAAGACTTATAATACCAGTAGCAGGTGAACTCTGCTTTAGGAATCAGACTTTTATTTTTAACATCTATCTTATTCCAAGAAGCTGCCTAACAACAGCTTACATTTAAAAATGAATCAGTGTTTTCATTGAAACTAAGTGTGTATATTTTAGCTCGACAGCTCAGGAGCTGTAAATCATGCGTTCGCGGGGGGATCAGTGCACCCAGCTGTAAAGAACCATAAAATACGGAGCCCGTGAATGCATGCTGGGCTTGCTGTCGGAGGAGAAATGCATCAGCTGCAGCAGCATCAGCAAAGTGCTCAGCAGCTGAGGCTGAGCAAATGACTTAGACAGCTAAAACAAACAGCTCAATTAGTGTTAGCCAGTTCAGCCCACACATTAGCTGATGTAAAGCACAACATTTACATTTCAATTTATTTTCAGTTGTTTTTTCTTTTTACTCTGTAGCCGGGCTGGCATTTAACAAGCTTTCCATTTCAGCTAAGTAGAAATGTGTTTTCAGAAGATGTTTTTGATATAACGTATGATCTATGCCAAATATATGTGCATTATCACAATGAACACATTGTGCTTTCGTGTTAATTCTCTAATTATCTTGGTGACTATTACGGTACTTGCAAATCTCAACTTATGCATTTATGTTGTTTTTGATATTAAGCTTCTTTTTTTTTACTACAGCTACAAAGTTTTCCTCCCACAGTCCAAGAATTTGCATGCTAGCTTTACTCAGCACTCTAAAGCTGAGTTTCCATTACAAATGCAGAATGTTTTTGATATTTTTCTACTGTGGAAAACACTAGAGTTATGCAATTGGGGTGTTTGCAATAAGAAATGCAATTAAAATCACACATTAATATGCTTTTCCATGTGATAAGTCATTAAAAATCATGGTGGCATCGGATGTAGGCACCTACTAGAAATAGATTCATATTTCAGTCCGTGGCAACCATTACACGGTCCCTTAAAGCCTTCTCATACAGTGCACCTCCTATTTACTGAAGCTCCTGCCCCATAGAGCAAATCTTCCCCACTGCAGCAGCAATAAGCAAACACTTTGTAGAACTACCCATCTTCTGAGCTCATCATACAAACTATAACTTTCCTAAGAACGCTTGTAAACTGCATCAGTGGACGTCAAGCGGAAGCATTGTTGTGATGACGTGTTGAAGGGGGTGTGTCAGAAAGAGTAGGAGCTTCTTAAAGAGATAGAGGTCCAATTTGCAGCCATCAGATATGACTATGTGATAAAGTCAAATTTCTTTTACATTTTTGCTATGCATAACATTTTTATAACAACTGAAGGCAACTTAATCGTGCTATAAAGTGGCTCTACGGGCTTGGAAATTGCATCAATCCAAGCCGCGGATCTGTGTAGCCGCAGCAGCACATTATAGTCATTTCCTCCTCTGCTTTCTGTCTGCTTACTTCATTCATCTCATTCATACAGAACAATATGCTGGAGGGCCTGCTGCTGCTCATACTGGCCAGCTTCTTGAGATCTTGTCCAGGTGGTTTGGTCCACTTTCAAACTTTTCCAGCATTCTGTTACTAAATCAAATCCGCTCCGCCCCCAACCTTCCCGACTAGTCTGACTTGAAAACTCTGTAAATTGAGCGTGAGTGCCTCCATGCATCTTTACTCTCTCTCACTGACCTCTGGAGATATCGCCCTCGCACAACTCCACAAACACATTTAGCATTTAAGCTTTCCATATATTCCTTATAGATTGCCTTGAACTACTCAGATGCAGTAAAGTGTGCTCTGCTGTCTTTGTAAAATTTTGTGCCACCAACTATCTTCAGACGTTGAATAGATTTTACCTGTGCGATTTTGTCTTGATATAAATCATGCTGTTCTGTGAAGGTGTAGAGCAAAATGTAGGTCATAAAACTTTGAAGATATCATTGAAAATTGTTCAAACCGTTATGGGAATTTGGAAAGAGTATGGTGCAACTGTAAGCCATCCACCTAAACTAAAAGACCTGCCAAGGAGAGAAGTAATGAGAAAAACATCGAAGGGACCTATGATAACTCCAGACCCTGCAGATATTTACCACTCAGAGGCTAATATTGTCACAGAACAACTATTTGTTCGGAATCCACAAATCTTGACTTCATTAAAGGAAGGCAAAATCAAACCCAATGCTTCGAAAATCTACATATGAATGTAGATT
This sequence comes from Brachyrhaphis roseni, assembly GCA_903066815.1. Classification (NCBI taxonomy): domain Eukaryota; kingdom Metazoa; phylum Chordata; class Actinopteri; order Cyprinodontiformes; family Poeciliidae; genus Brachyrhaphis; species Brachyrhaphis roseni. The sequence goes on from CAEFZY010044065.1 coordinate 51,738, forward strand.
TTTTTTCAGATTTGTTGAACATTTAAAAAAAAAAAAAAAAACATCTCCATTTCAGCCACTGCATAATCACGAACTTCTTTGATTTGCATTACCACATAAAATTCTCATTTACAGAGTGAGATAATAACGACTTAGTGAGGTGGGAAGAGCTCGTATTAGTTAGCTTTTATGAGCGGCATAGAAAAAGCATTAAGAGCTGCTGGAAGCGAACACCTCACACCTTCTGTTCATTCCTCTTCTCTCCCATAACACTTTTCACTGCTTACTTTCACAAAGAGTTAGGCCTTGTACTCTGAAGTGAAATTAGGAGCAAAAACACGCCGCGTTCATGAATGAAAGAGGAAAAGGATGTGGCTTATTTAATGCGAGTTCTAGCCAATTAACAATGATACACTGTAGAAATGTGTCGTCTCTCTCGTGTTCACAGCCTGATAATCTCCTTGGCACAAACTTTGTTCTCATTTTTGTTTTCAAGTTAAGAACCATCTAATTATGTGCTTTGAGAGAACGAAGGGAGGGGTGGAGAGAGCCAAATTAATCAGAATTGGAATTAATGTAGCTTCCAGCAAAACGAAACAGAAGGTGTACGCATTCTCTATGTCGCGCTTCATACCCAGCAACACCAAAAGCTAGTTGGTGCTTCATGATTAAATCAATCCCGTCGACACCATGACAAGTAAGGGAGATTTATCAGGCACGCCAGGAGCGCCGTAATGCGTGCGGAATCCGTCCAACAACTGAGCAATAAATCTAAACAACCCGACTGCAGCCAGCTTAAAGGGAGCTAAACGCTGTTGAAGTGGTGTGACAAATGGCACTTCTTCGCTGCTTACATAACAAATGGGAAGACAAAAGAGCCAAGCTTTTCGATATCTTCCACATTGGAGTTGCAAGGCAGAAAAACACAGGTGGGCCAGAGTATATAACTCAGTCCAGCTACGGCACATTCTTACCGGAGACTGCAAATCTTTTTTCCAATAGCAGCTCAGAAGCCGAATGTCAGACCATGATGACAGATGGGAGGGTTAATGGGAGGGGAAAACATCAAAGACGCTCTGGACTGAATATAGTTGTTATACAGCAAGTGCAAACAGATGGTTGTATAAACCTTTAAAGTAAGTAGTGATACTCCTAAAAGGTGGTTTTTCTTCTATGCTTTTAGAAGTTTTTAGATCAGTCTGCAACATCAACTCACAAATAAGCTTTATTCATTCACATTCGCAATATACTCTAAATACATTTACGGTTGAAAGCTTTTATGACGGAATACAAAGAGATGTGTTTCAGTCTCGTGGTTGTAGTGTTCTCCATTTACCAGACACTTCATTAGGTACGACCTGCTAGTATTTGTTTTGACACAATTTTGCCTTCGGCATGGTCTTGATTCTTGACGGCATAGATTCAGCAAGATGTCAGAAATGTTCCTAATGTTTTGGGTCATATTGATGTGATGGCATCACACAGTTACTGCAGATTTTTCTGGCTGTACATCCATCATGTCAACCTCTCAAGTCATCTCAAATCAGTTTGAGATGGCAGAGCAGTACTCATCAGAAGATTGGTACACCGTGGTCATCAGCAGATAGACATGGCAAGGAACTCTGATTGATTTTGGCATTTCAACAATGGTCAATTGGTATTAAGGGGCCAAGAAAATATCCCACATGCCACTGCCACCACCACCCTGACCCATTGATACAAGGCAGAATAGATCATGACGCAGAGTTTTGACCTCACCCTTTGAATTTTGTGAATGTAAGACATTGTCTACATCCACAAAATCTACGAAGTATCTGCAGTAGTTTGTGGAAAGCTAAAAATTGGCTGATTGTTTATGAAATACTTGGACCCACTCGTCTGGCACCAACAGCAATCCCACATTCAAAGTCGCAAGAGTCCCCCGTCTTTCTCATGCTGCTGTTTGTCCCTACATCAGCCATTTGTCTTCACTTGAACTAAATGGCTAAGTGTTCAATGTTCCTGCCATGCGACAGGCTGATTGGATGACAAAGTGGCAAATATAAGCGAAGAGCCTGAGTGCTGTAGTTTTTTTTTACACTGCCACTGCAGTTTGTTCAAATGTCTTCAATTGAATTTGTAGCCTAAAAGATGTTGGGCAGATGTCTTGTGTCTGTGTTTTTTTTCTCAAATGGGTTGTTGATTTTAAAAACACGCATGTCCACTGTGTTTTCACCCACAAGGAAACACGAAACCCCCCACTATTTTTACTCCCCCTGACCTGTGGCGCCGAACATAAAGTATGGGACATGCAGATAATGCCTCGACACAAAACGCAACGAGAGCATGTCGTCGTTCATCAGTTTTGACTTTTTAGTCAAATAGTATAGCATACACAGAATTTCTTGAAGTTGATTGATGAGGTTCTGCAGCACAACTACAAACACATAATCCACCATTGTTGTTATATATGACGCGTTCAGGGTTATAGGTCAGGTTAGAGGTTGGGCTAATATGTCAGTGTTCTTTCTAAAGGGACATTCTCACTATCCACATGAATACACATTGGGGAATTTTTTGCTTTAGAACCTGGAAAAATAAAAAAATAATCTAGTAACGGTTAAGAACTGTCCAATTTTAGTCCAGATCTTTCCTGTGTGGACTGGGCCTATGAGTGAGACTCAAGAGGCTTTCATAGAAAGGCTAGAGACTAAACACAGACTTAAGATTTGGGAGTTAAGGCTCTTAGGCAGCGTTTATCTCAGGTAATCAGGGGTCAAAATAAGCTGATAAGGAAGCTCCAGATGGCAGCTGAGGCTGGCATGTCCAGGTCTTCATGTGCATTTTATCAAGAACATTCAGTTCTCATGCTGAGTTCTCCATTAAATGACTTCAGGTTTGTTCAGTATGAAACTAACTTGCCCTATTTCCATCGTTTCACTTTCTTCAATGTTAAACCGGCACAGATAATGATTTCTTTTCTTACTCTGAAATTAGATATTAACCAATGCTAACCAATTTTCAGTTTTGTCTTCATACATCAGCGTATTTTTATAGTTAACATTGTGCCACATCATTAGAAGTAATTCACAACTTCTCTCAGCAGTTTGTTTCAGTGCTGAATGAATAGATGAAAAAAGTAATTATTAAACATCCATGTGCTTACCAGAAAAACAATGCATGATTGAGATGAGTAACTTTTACTATCACAGTGTCATTTAATGAAAGAACATTCATTTCAGTGATTAGAGACTTTTCTTGTACTTGAGAAAAAATGGGGAACATATTTCTCTTGCATTTAATTAGGACTAGTGGTTTATTTCACTAAAAATTACTTGTTCAAAATATTGTGCTTTAGTAAGCCTGTTATATTTTAATTTCCACAAACATTACTGTGTTTGAAAGAATTTCAATTGTCATTAGCAAAAGACTCTTTTATTCATAATTAAGAACTGAATAAAACTCTTTTATTCATAATTTATTAACCTTTTCTCTCCTATATACAATACAAATCTTTGTTAAAGTTAATGCAGACAGAAGGAAAGTTGTAGATGGCGAAAGAATAGAAAAGTTATTGTGGACATTAGAAAATCTGCACCACACTCTTTTAAAAACTTGAAAAACATAGAAACTCCCGTCAAAATAGATCTCAGAGGAATCCCTGTGTTTTAGCTCCGACTGTAAACTTCAAAAGTTTTTCCCACAAGTTGGTAGTCAAAGGATTAGGACTCCAAGACAGCAGCTGTGCTAACATCTAGAACTGAAATTTAAGGGTTGTTTGGTTAAATATGTATTGTTACATTCATAAACAGTGTCTCGGTACACTTCTTTACTTGATTTTTTTAAATTTATTTTTTTTAGCATATGATCTATTTGATTTAGCTTTTAATGAAGAATGGAAAGCTGTTTTGAAATCTCCTAATTGCCAGTTTAGTTTTCCGCTCCGGTGCGACAGAGGGCACTTTTCAAGATTACACTGTAAACTCTTTGTGGCACTGCTTATTGTCAAGGGAGGTGTATCCTGCAGAGCTCTTTGTGTCTCTTAAATAATTACTAGCCTTAGAAAGAGGAGAGTGCAGGGGAGAGAGCTGGTTGGTGAGCATTAGACGGCCCTGCATGTCTTTATCTGCAGCTCTCTTTGCTCAAAACGTCTACTTGTTCTTCACTCCAGGCTGTGCTTGTGAGAAACTCCTTCACCCTCTGGTTTATGCATGTCTCAATCTGGCCCCTCAGTCTTTTTGCAGGTGGCAAGCGCTGACATTCCTCTGTTCAGAATGCATGAACTCTCCTTTGGGAAGTAAATCTGTTTCCATAATTGGTCTCAAGACCGCAGGATAAATCAAACATCCCCTCACTTAATTGTTACCGGTGCAGAAACCCGGGCGCTGGGCTGGACGCAGTCGCAGCCACATACACACTCGCACGTCTCTCCCCGTGCAGCTTGTACCAGTTCTGTTGCCAGGGTAACATGATCAGGTCAAAGCGGTTGAGTGATCTCTCCTGTTCCCAGCTGAGGACACTCCCCTCCACCCTCTCATCCCCTTCACCACCACCTTCTCACCGTCTCTTCACTCGCCCATCTTTTGCTCTGCACTCTCTCTGTCCATCCTCTTTATCCTCTCCTATCTGCCTCCTCTTCGTCATACGTTTCCTCTGCTTCATCACATCTTAATCTGCCTCTTCATCACCGCTTGGTTTCTGTCTGCCACACAGGATCAGAGTGAGAAAGGTCAGCTTTTATTTGCCTGCTGGGTTTCAGTAAAATAACTATACTAACACTCACAGGTGTTCTTTGAAGTGGACAGCGAGATGGCAATAATGAAGTCGTATCACGCAGAGCAATAGCAGATAAAATCTAGCTATACATAAAGCTCTGGAAAGAATTAAGAGACCACTGCACTGAACCCCGTTGAAAACCTCACAATTATTGATTTCTGAACTCTTCCTGAGCTAAAACAGTAGCATTGTTGTTTGTAAACGAATATGAACTTGTCTATGCATCATTTGAGGTCTGAAAGCATTCAACTTTTTTGTTATTTTGATCATTTCTCATTTTTTGCAAATGAATACTGAATCTTTGCTTGGGATTTCGGAAATATGCTGTCATAGAATAAAACAACAATGTTCATTTTACTCAAACATATACCTATTAAGATTTAAACCAGGGGTGTCAAACTCCAGTCCTCGAGGGCCGGTGTCCTGCAACTTTTAGATGCGCCCCTGCTGCACCAC
>CAEFZY010044072.1:0-40566 GCA_903066815.1 Brachyrhaphis roseni
CAACAAGGCCTTTTGCATGACAGCAAGTTACATACTGCTGGGAGTGGGCGACAGTGATTCAATATTTCAAGCTGTTTTGAGCTTCCTCTGAAAAACACAGACAATGAGACAGCAACAGGGACTCACCAACAATAGTTTGTTTTAGGAAGAAAATGGATGACTAAATGTAAAACAGTTTTTGGCAAATAAATAAGTGCTTTGTTAAAAATATTACTAATAAAGTAAAGCAGAACAAAGTTAAGTGTCATTAAAATGTAACAATGTGACTTGAAGAAGTTGTTGATCATACGATAAATGTCAGAGGTGGGAGAGGTTTTGTTTTTAATCTGCCTCACCGAAATAGACTTGGCCTATGGTAATTATACCATGCCTCTTGAATCCACTTGAAATATTCTATTAAATTGAAAATAGAACCCGACCAACCGCCTTGCACAAAAAAGAAAAGAAAAAAAAACAAGTACTTTAATGACCACACAAAATGTTCATGGAAACTGAGGACAAAATGTTACAAGAAATCTTTTTGCACTACCATGACTGCAAACCAAGGAAATGTACTGCCATCTTGTGGAATTAAAAAGAAAAAACTAACTTGAATTTCAATATAAAGGGGTTTCATTCAATTTTCGAAAAGATAATTATTGAAAAAAAAATTAAAGTAATAGAAATTTCAATTCCTTAAGTGGGTTAGAAAAACCAAAAAGAGATCAAAATCCAAAGTGCAACACGCAGAGATGAGTTTATATTCTTTGCCTTAACAGCCCAGAGCAACTCTGATATTTCACGATGCAATTTAGAGATTTTATTCTGGAAGACTATTAGCTTCAGGAACAAGTAAACCATTTGCTTTTCTGAACAAAACCTCTAAAGTTTTTGTACTGTGGATTAAAGTATATTGCAATTGAGTCTTTGCACTGCCTTGTTAAATATTGATGAGTGTATCAGTATCTAAGTACAATAAAAGCAATCTAATAGTACTTCTGTATTCATATTTATGAAAAATATATATTTGTAAAGGCCATTCCCAACAATGGACAATGCTCACATCTGCAGCACAAAAATGCAAGACTTGATTGAAATTTTAACATTGTTGAGAAATCTAAAATTAGGTTGTATGGTATTGGTAGCATAATTCACGGAATATCATGCCTATAAATAGTCAGTCTGGTGTCTGACAACTTTATCAGGATCAATGGCTTTCAGTCATTACACTATAAACCTGAAAATATATCATGCTTCCTCTTTAAGGGACATTTCAAAAGAGTACACTTTACACTTTGGTTTTAAATCACTGAAACTTCTCAATATAGTAATCATATATTTTTACTAAACATTTTCTTGCAGGTTATGTGAAATATTTTGTTAGTTTGTTAATTTTAAATTAGATATATTAAATTTGGTAAATTTTTTGTCAGCTGAAAAATGTCACATATCCACCACAAACAATCTAGATCTGATAAAGCCAATTAATTTCTCTAAGCTGTTGTTGTGACATTAGACGAAAACAGAAGTACAACATTGAAACATGTCAGGTATGTCCAAAGACATAAAATAACCGCATATAATAAAAAACGAATCTTTAACACTGTATCACATATAGACACAATTAGTTTCATTGATAGACTTTGAGTTTAATATTGTTTCATAAAATGCCATGTTCTGTTTCTTGAAAAAACTGCTCTTTGTAACTGTTTTCTTAAAAACTACAATAAGTATTTCCCTTGACTATCCAAACAGAAAATGCCCTAAAACAATCTAAACTGTGATTATAAAATGTAAGAGAAAAGTTTGTGCTAATTTACTTGCCAGGAAACAAGCATAAAACAGAAATCTCACTAATTGTAGTTCTGTTGCAAATATGCAAAAGTTACTCATTGTATCCAATATCATTTAATGCACAATATCCTTGGTGTTGATCCCAGCTAAGACAAGAGCAAGGACACCTCTGCGACACATGTCTGTGCTCTACCTTATATTTCTGCAGAAGAACATTACTTCAGTTGCTATTCAGAGAATTGCATCCCAGAATAAAGCTCTCAAGTATGTAAAGCTTTGTTGTAATGGGTCAGCTCTCAAGTGAATTCATTCCGCTATTGCTCTGTGGAGAGACTGTATAAGCACCAATCAGAGAGCTGCAGTCTGAGTGTTGAAAGCACACAGATTATTTGTCAGTGAGGAGAATTAATAATGCTTGGAGCATTTGGAGCTGTGAGTAATGGGCATGGAGATGGGCCATCAGAAAGCTGTGATGAGGATTTAGAGAGGAATTCATTACAGGGAATCCCCTATCACACAGATTTGATTTTTTCTTGTCAGCGAGGGAGCTTTTAACCATTTATGAAATCAAGAGGAAAATGCGTTTTTGTTTTTTTCATAGCTTTTATAGCTTTAACATATTACGACAAGAAAAAAACTTATGTGGTCTTTATAAAATTCTTAAATCAGTTAAATTGAACTGCAGAGGATCATACAATTAAGTATTACACTGTCATTATTTTTAAACAGGTATTTAGAGAAGAGAGGTTTTTCTTTTGTTTAAAATGTCAGTATTCTTGATTTTAACACCCCTTTTTAATGCCACTGGCTAAAGAATTTGTCTTCTGTTTATTTGGTGAAAGTTTTACAGTACATCTGTTCACTTAAGTTTGTGTACATTAATTTATGGATAGATCTTTTATTATCCTATCACAGTATTTCACTTGAGATGAATTTAGTACATTGACTAGGCTAGTGCAACACAAAATTGACTTCCATTCTGCTATCCCATGACCAGTTTAAGGTGGTACCAGTTGTTTTTTTATTTTTTAAACAGTTTATTTGAGAGACACTGACTATATATCAGTGGCTTATTTTCAATCTCTGATTTTTCTTTTAACCACTTTTGATATTTCATAAACATATTTAGAGATAATCATTTAAAAACAATAAATGAATTATTTATCTTAAGAGTAAAGGCAGTCACACCACATAAATTAGAGAACTGGGAAGCTGACTTTAACAATATTTTACGACAGAAAAAGTCTCAGGAGCCGATTTCAAACTTTGTCCACTTGACAAATGATCTCATTTGAGCCATGCTAATATTTTTCACCAATACTAACCATAGGCAGTTCTTTGTGTGTATTCCCTAAATAATCTACAAGATTGACCTAAATCTGAGATTTCCAAATGAATACCAACATTTCCATATGCCACATGTTCCAAAACAGACATGTTGAAGTTCAATATGACAAAATAGAGCAACTTTTTTGCATTCCATTTAGTCTTCTGTTATCTGCTGAAAGTCTTGTTCTTTTTAATTATCCTGTAATCAGAAAGAGGCCTTTTGACAAGTGTCTTTTTAAATTGCTTCTTACACTTTTTGATTTTCTTTTTAAACACTTCAATGGCAGTAAAAATAATTAAAGTTTTTTTTGCAGCAGAAACACCCTATCCTATATAGAGCACTGGGAACAGAAAGCAGAGGGAGCTTTTTGCAAATGGCAAACAACAAGGCCTTTTGCATGACAGCAAGTTACATACTGCTGGGAGTGGGCGACAGTGATTCAATATTTCAAGCTGTTTTGAGCTTCCTCTGAAAAACAGACAATGAGACAGTGACAGGGACTCACCATCAGTACATTGTTTTAGAAGGAAAGTAAATTGTTATATGTGAAACATTTTTGGCAAAATGTAAGTGCTTTTTTGAAAAATATTACTAATAAAGCAAAGCAGAACAAAGATAAATGTCATTAAAATGTAACAATGTGATTTGAAGAAGTTGTTGATCATGTGATAAATGTCAGAGGTGGGAGAGGTTTTGTTTTTAATCTGTCTCACCAAAATAGACTTGGCCTATGTCAATTATACCATGCCTCTTGAATCCACTTTAACTAATCTATAAAATTGAAAGTGGAAACTAACTACCCGCCAGCACTTTGCACAGAAAAGAACAAAAGCATGTATTACATATTACACAGTGTTTAAAGGACCACCAAAATCTTCATGAAAAAGGAGGAGAAATGTTTCAAAGCAATCTTTCTGCGTTACCGTGACTGCAAACCAAGGAGTTATACTGCCACCTCTAAATGACTGCCAACCATTCCATATCAAACATGTTCCAAAACAGACATGTTGAAGTTCAATATGATAAAATACACCAACTTTGTTGCATTGCATTCGGCCTTCTGTTATCTGAAGACAACAGAAGGTCTTCCTCTCTATCTGTTGTTAGTTAATTTTAGTTTATTTGTTTATTTGTATGTGTAATAAATTTATATGAGTTTCTGAAACACAGTATGTGACACAAATTATAATTTTTTTCTAACACATTACATCTTTTGTGGCTGTACTGGTAAACCCATACTCTCCAGCATCCATAATAGAAACTATTCAGCTTTTTACCAAAATCAAGACAATATTTAACATTTTCTAATACTTCCAAAAGTTAAAGCATGAAATATCTGACAGATGTGGCTGTGTCAACTGAACCATGGTAAACATGGTTATCAAACTCTTGAGGAACAAGGTCCTACAGTTGAGATTTTGCCCAAAGAGCAGTCTGTAGTACAGAGAGATGAGTCTAGCTGTCTAGTTAGCACCTCAGCAGCAGTTCACTTTGGTTTGCCATGACTGGAATGAAAGCTATGCTGCGTGACATTTTGTCAATATAAGGAAAGTTGGCAGGGAGGGTTTAATAACTAATCCAGGTGGTTTATGTGAGCTCAGGCCATTTCAAAAGTCTTTTGAGCCAATTGAATTAGAGGTGCAGCATGTGGAAGGTCAAGCGTGACAGGATGCACACACCATTGGGATCTTGGATTTTTGGATTGTGCTCATAGATTTAACAGTTTTTAGGGCAGAGATATCTAACATAGTGTATATTATTCAGGCCAGATAAAAGATTGATAATATTTAGTTAGATTTTGAGTTCTATTTTTCACTGAGTCACTGTGAAAAACGGTGCTCTGTATTTTACACAGTCCCTGTTATAGCCACAGGGACTACAACATCTTGGGAACTTTTTATATTAGAAACCAGAAAAAATATATGGTAATATGTTTAGGGTCATTGTCTTGCTTTGATTTGGTGAAATACATAGAAGGTTATGATTGTACGGTGACAATAAAAAAAAACAATAAACTGTTGTGATGATTACTTTTTAAGATGAAATGATTGAGGACTAAATTTTAATGCCGACGACCATTAATATATTTCAATTTGTCTACACCAGTCAAATTCTGGGGACAGAGGATGTACACGGGAGATTTTATGAGCATCTGTTAGCTAGAACTTTCTCCAAACCGAGGAGATAAATTATGGTACCAGTAAGAAGCATTCCCATTTTGGATACATGATGCTAATGTGTCCAAAGAAAAAGTTTCCATGGAGAGAACATAACAGGAGTTAAACATTGTTACATCACAAGAGGAACTTTGAAAAGCAACTGTCAAAACAAAGGGTGTTTAATTTAGACACCAATGTATATCACCTGCTGTTGTGAAATATATGCGGGTCAACATACAAAGCCTTATAAGCTCTGGAATCTTTAAAGTGTTGTGCATAAATGAAAGCCTCAAATAATCAATGAATTTGAGTAACGTCTACTTCTACTTCTTGAAGTAGAAGTTTTAAAAAAACTTCTACTTCAATAACTTTTCTATAAGCTGATAGGTCATTAAGTGTGCTCAGTTATCACACCTTAAATTATGTTCTGTAATTCTTATTTATTGTTAAACATTGAAACTGAGAAAATTATTTCTGGTTAATCAAAAACTATATTCGTCTTACTTTAAGACACTGTTTCCAGATTGCTTCATTATGCTTTGATTGAAAATGCTTTACAATGGGTTACTTTTAGCATGACTTTTAGTTGTTCTCTGTTCACACTTCAAAGACAACATTATACATGGTTTGAATCTTAATGTGATAAATACATTCAACGTTCTATTGACTGATCTTCATCAATAACTCCTTGCTCTTCATTTGATCGTCCCTTTCCAAGAACAAATCAGCATCAAAGACTTTAGAGGAAGAGCTTGTACCACAGAAATGACACAACCTTGATTACATAATGTGTCTTAACGTTAGAAGTACACTGCATACCTACAGATTAGTGCCTTGTTAGCATCATGTGATTTCCCATGGTATCTAAGCAACTGTTAGGTTTAATAAAACAAGCGAGTGGATTAAAAAAAAGTCAGCTTCTTAAGAATGTAGAGCTTCACTAGAAAGTACGAGCTACTAAATAACTTTGAATAACAAATAACTGAAGTGGGATCTTGCTCCTCTACAATTAGTTTTGTATAGTATATATGCTCTTTGTTTGAAATCACATTATGTGGACACAGGAATGACAAAAATGCATGTTTTTTTGATAAATAACAATCAATTTGTTATTATTTTCACAGATTAATGTTTTGCTTAGGTCACCTAAACTCTTTATGAAAGACTCAAGAGTGACTTTGTGACAACTATGTTTAATTAAATCTAAAATAATCAATAAAGCAATGACAGCTCTCGTCTAAAGATTCGTATTTTATCATCAGTAATTATAATTATGACAGACAAACCCAGCAGCAATCCCTCCCCACTCCTTATTCATCTTTCCACCCAAGATCCCTTAATCCCACCACTGTCCTCCTCACCCTCCCAACCCCCCGTCTTTCTTAGCAATATAAGCCACCCACATTCAGCATCAAACTGTGTCAGCAGAGGCAGCTCGCAGACTTTCAACCCAGAAACATCCACCCAAAGTCTGTAAAACCTAAGCGGCAGCAGATTTATACCACAACAATCAACCTGTGTGAGGCAGAGTGAGCACAGAGCTGAAAACAGGTGAGTCACTCGTCTCTGTTTATGTGCGACTATGTGTAAAACTGTTTTAACAAGAATCAGATTTCTATTTGAAAATAGACTTCCGCTATTTTATTCTGAGTATTTATATTTCCAAACACTAAAAAAAATGGACCATCATCTGGCTATACCTATTTTTTAAGTAATATGTATTACTGAATGTTTCAGGGGCAAGTATTTAAGCTGATCTAGCACTTTTAGTCTCGATCAGTTTAACTAGGTTCTTTTGTTTGTTTGGTTTGTAAATAGATGAGTAGTTTTTCTCTATCATAATTCTGATCAACTAAGTACCTTGAGATTATGTAACTTCATAAGACAGTGGTCTACAGCACAAGCTTTGCAGTTTTCTTTTGTGATTGTCATTTGTTTTCACTGCTGAGGTTATAACATCCCTGCTATTGAAACTGATGTAATCACAATATTTTGAAATATACTTGTAATCTTGTGATTTTCTAAAAATATTTTATCAAAATCATTTGCCCTTTCATTGTCATTAACCCTAACAGATAAGCATTCACATAAAATTTTGCTTAGAAAAACTAAAGTACAGCACAAAGAGGATGATGATAATGGTAAAAATGTACAGTCCCAAATTAATTTTCTAATTTTAACACAGTGCACAAAATACATCCATTTACACAGCTCAAACATTGATATTTGAGAGAAGTGTTTGGGGTGGAGGATGTTTGGATTTTAGATTTTATAAATTGTGATTAGTTAAAAAGGATCAATGAAGCAGGAAGTTTAGACAAACCTTTAATCTAAACCACTGTGCTGCTTTTAGAGTCGGCACTGTACACACTGCGGCCATTTTTAAAAACAGCCACAGTTTTTGGAAAACGTCACAAAGGCACAGCCACTATCTACAGTATTTTTCTCAGTGTAGAAATCTTGTATATACTTAACAGTACAGGTGAAACAGAAATGTAAGAAGTGTTTGAAATATGAATACAGAGCAAAAACTATAATGAATGATAAAATCTGCAGTGTGTGAATTTTTTATTATATCTAGTGACATTAATGTCTTTTTATTTTCAGATCACATTTTGCTTTCTCAACTGTAGCCAAGATGTGGACAAGAGGCAAAAACTCGGGCCAGTTAGCAACCAGATCATCACGTACAGTAGTTCATTTGCTTATAATTCATATAAATTTCTTCAAGAGTCCACATAAACATCTTACATGACATGTAGCAATATGTTCAGATGAACACAAAGAGTACAAAATAATGTATCACTGGTGTTATATCAGCCACAATATTCTGATATTATGTGATATATATTAATTTATCTCTGTTTATTCAATTCAGGTTTCTCCCTGGTTCATCAGTACATTCTACGTTTTAATGAGGTGTCTGGCAACAAGTCAGGTGAATGAGTTAGTTGTTGTCTGGGGGATGTGTGCTTTTTGTTTTTGGTTTTAATAGACGTTTTGTGATACAGTCACCATACGAACTGTGTTAATTAAATACACTGTCTGCTTATTACTCGTCATTGCTTTAAATTTTTTGTGTATTTTAAAGTCTTGAAGTAGAGACGTGACCTGTTTTCGCTCTTGCCATCGCTAATCCCCAGATTGTTGGATATCATGACAGAAATACACATCCATAGCCTGACTAGCCAACAGATCTGTTCACGCATGATTAGAATCTTAAATAAACTCATACAGATTATGCTTATTGTAACACATACTAACTATACATATGTTAACTTTTATTCCTAGTGTTTTGTTTCTCTGTCTTTAGCTCAGCTTGTTGTGCATGCTATACAAATTATGCAGTAGAAAATAAAAACAGTAAATAGGACAAAGTGACGATCAGATTTTTTAGAATGATTTGGAAAATTAGCAGCTACTAACTTTAACTTTTCTTGTAGAATAAGGAATAGGTCAATTGAGATAAAATGATAGTGAGAGTAAATAATCTGCAGCTGTCAGCAAGAACTTTTAAAAGAGATTATAGAAGGTCAAATCCACTACGCTTATTACATGATTACATGCCTTTGGAAATCCAAAAAGTGTACATATTTACGAGTCAGGTTTGTAACCTTTTATAACGTATAAAGAATACATTCTGGCTGTTGCAAACAGATGTTAAATATGGTTTATAAATGAACTTGAAAGAAATAAAAGACGAGCAGAAACCTAAAGTTGCAATTATACACAAGTAATTTTGACAGTTAAAAATAACACTTTTTCTTACTTTTGAAATAAACTTATATTGATATTAGGACTCAATTCTTTCAAATGCACTGCATCTTGAAACATGATATATACCATTCAAAACATGTAGCTGCCTGCACATATTAGGAAAACATGTGGACTTAAACCATCATGTTTTCTGCTATTTGCTGGCACCATAAATGAACTCTCCTCAAGCAAGCAAACAAATAAAAAACACTCTTTTTTTTTCTCATTCATTTAAGAAGGAGGTTGACTTGATTATTGATTTGTTAAAACCCTTTTCATTGAATAATTCTCTCAACATTCTTTTGACTTCATTTAGCTGCAATCCGGAGGAAATCTAAAACCCCTGGAGTGATGATCACACAGTATGCAGCAACTTTACCTGAGGGTAAAAGTACTCCAGACTTCCAGTGCAAACCCATGCCAGTTGCAGTCAAGGAAGGTTTGTTTGCTTATGTGATGAAAAGCGATGAAGTTTATGTGTTTCATGCAACTGTTGAGTCATACTAAACTTGCACATGAAATCAAAACAAAATAAATATATGATTGACTCCTTGTTTTTTTTAACTATATGCTTTTCACCAAAACAAAGTTTAAATTAAAAAATGTAACAACAAATGAGATCTTTTGAAAATGTCCTTTAGGAAATTTAGCCATTTTCAAGGCGGTGGTGACAGGGGACCCAAAACCAGATGTTTCATGGAGAAGAGCGAAAGGTCTTATGGCAGACAAGGAAAAATTCCAAAGGAAATATGATGAATCAACAGGAGAACACATATTAGAGGTAACCAACTGAATGTGTTATAACACAGTTTGGCACAAAAACTGAGCAAAACAGGAAGGTGTGAAAACACTACAACATAGTATGTATATATGCATTTTCAGATTCATGAAGTGTCTGCAGAGGAGGCTGATACGTACAAATGCTTCGCTGTGAATGAATGTGGCAAAGCAGTCTGCACCACAACATTAAGCCTAATTGATGGTAAGACTGATTTCCGAGTTAATGCTACTTTAAATTGTACACTGCCTAATGTGTACAATTAAGTAGAAGTATAAATTCATATGAACTCATCTGTGATAGACTGTGATAGATTGGCTGCACCTCTGCAATGTGAATGCCAAAGCTAATAATAGAGACTAAAAATAAAAAAGAGTATCTTTAGATGTAAGTTTTAGGATGTAGTGTTTTAAATTGTACTAGTATAGAGAATATCGACTAAAAAAGAAAGATATTATTTAATGTCAATGACTTTTTATCTGTTCTTGAACTTTTTTTCATCAAGACATGATGTGCCTCATTTTAAGATATTTTTAGCCTACCTATTATCATCTGACAGGATTTTTTTGTGTGCGGATAGTGAAATCAAACTCAAAATAAATTTGTAGCAAATCATTATTTGAAAACAACATTTTGTATTTAAATAGTTGACCTTGTGTGATATTAAAAATAATTTAACGATTTAAAACATTCAAATTCAACAAGAAAGTGAAAACAGAAACTTTTCGGTGGGCAGATTCTTTTTTTTTTACATCACTGTATTCAAAAAGTTCAAAGTGACTCAAAATATCCATGTTGTCTTAGTGTTGTAGAAAGGTTTGGTGCAGTAGTAGAACTTTAGATTAAAATAAAATAAAATAATAATAATAAATACAATTAGCAAATATTTTGCTTCTGACCAGGTTCAACAAATCCTGAAGATTTCAGAAAGCTGTTAAAGAAAAGGTAAGCACTTTAAGCATCTCAATCCTAGCATTTCTGATGCAAAATTGATTACAATAACAGTGACCTTCAATGTTTGCTTAATACTTTAGCAAATCACAGACAGCAGGTGGAGATAATGATGAAACTTTCTGGGATGCGATGATGAATGCTGACAAAAGAGATTACGAGAGCATCTGTTCTGAGTATGGCATAGCAGACTTGAACATGATTCTCAAGAAACTTGAAGAGAAAAGAAAGCAGAAAGGAAAAAACAAACAGAAGGTATGAAAATGTAATTTATCAAATGTAACAATATTAACGAATGACAATACATTTTCTGTGAATTTATTACAGCATGTTTTAATGATCACAATGCCAATAAAAAAAATACAATCTCAGAGCATTAGCTGTAAACTATTTCGCCCAGTCAACAAAATCTGTGCTGCTGCCACAGCTGCCAACTTTCAATTAAGCTTGTAGAAAGAAAAGTTTAGCACCTAGTTAAGGACCAGAAGTAATGGCCCGCTTTGAATGTAATTTGGTACCTCACCAGAGGTGAGAATGTAGCAGCGGTCGACAGAGCAGCTCTCTGGAGTGTGGCTAACACATAAAAGAAAATCACTTCTTTCCCCCTGAAAACTAGGAAGAGATCTACAAGGTTCGCTGCAGCAGAGCGTGCAGGATTAGTAAAAGGACAGACGCACTCTTCAACATCTGTTTATCTTCATGCAATCTGGAAAATACTGTCCATCCCTGAAATGCTGTACCTCAAACTGCTAACAGTTTCTAACAACTTTTCATCAACTGAACTGACATTCCGAAATCCTCCTCAACCTCCACTCATAACCATGGTATTTATTACCTTTGATAAGGGCTGATGACACTTATTTTTGCATTTTAATTGCCTGTAATTCTTTTCCTCCATTCATTTTTTTTGCGTGCAATTTCTTCTAAACAAACCATGTAGTGAAAATCAAGCCAACTGAATACACAAGAAGCTTGCATGAGGCTAACAGAGCAATAAGACTTAAAATATGTAAAGTTGATCATTTAAAATGACTAAAATGTAATTCTAAATTAAAATGTAATTTACTATTTGCTGTAGTCATTGAATGATTACAATCCAAATCTGTTGCAGTTTCTCTAACTCCGACATCAAACCAGTGTTCTGTTTCTATCCCAATGCAGTGTCATGTTTTAAAGTGTTAATGTGTGAATGCATACCATAAACATGTCTGTGCTTGGCTAAGATGGGGATTTTAGACTAAACACTAACTACCAAATGCTTTTAACTCCTATGCTTCTTCACTTATACAGGATATTATAATTTCCTATGACAATGATGCTAAAAAACAGGACACTCAGAGTCTTGGGAAGAAAAACTACATCAAAAACGAAGGCACTGTCCAACATGACATGGGGATTTATATTGGGGATGTTGAAGAAGCTAACCGCCACAACAGGCATCTAACTCTAGTTAATGCTGAAAAAGACCTGCTACTCACAGAGTTCAAAAGTAAGTAAAAAAAACAAAACGAGTTTGACACTGTCGAGAATTTTAAAAAATATGTAGTCGCTTTCTTGCATAGTAATAATATATCAATACAGACCATTAATGACTGTTGATACATGTGACAGGTTGAACTGAATGAGTTCAATTTCTTAAAGTGCCATTTTCCCTCTAGTTTCCAATGTGGATTTTGTGGTCAAAATTCAAGAGATTAAAGCTGAAGAAAATGATGATGCTCTCTTTGAGTGTGTGCTAACACACCCTCTACCTAAGATTACATGGATGAGAAAAGGTATCCTGCTGGAAGATGGGGAGAAGTACAACATAACTGTGTCTGACAACAAACTCATCCACCGGCTGCTCATCAAGGACTGCACGAAACTGGACAAAGGAATCTATTCTGCTGTAGCAGGGATTATTTCCTGCAGTGCCTGGCTGGTGGTAGAAGGTAACATCCTATTATACAGGACAATCCATTAACAGATACCAATGTGATGTGGTTGGGGATTGGCTGAAAATGAGTAATGTATTTGTTGTACTTAACATGCTTGCAGATCAGCGCAACCCGACAGGTGATGCTAAGAAAACTATCCGCAAAACTGTAAAGGCTGCAGGGGTTCAGGCTGACCTGGAAAAAATGGCCGAAGAGCAGCAAATAAAAATCCAAGGAGAAATGGAGAAGATTTTAAAAGCTGTCAGAGAAAAATACTCAGAAGCAGAAAAACTGAAAAGAGAAATACTAACTGGTGAAGACGCCTGCGGTGGAAGTGATAAAACAAGTAAAACGCAGAGGAAAAACACAAAAGATGGCACTGTGACAACATTTGAGGATTCTGGGGGTATAATAGAAGAAGGCAACCTAAAGAAGAAAAAACAAACCAAAGGTCAAGTTGGTTGTAACGTAATGTCAGGTAAACTCTGTTTTTAACCTGAAAAATCCAGTTCCACAACCTGCTAGAAAAAACTGTTGTAGAAATAGATTTTTAGGAGAAATACATAAAGTATTGTTGAGAACATTTGCTTTACTAGATTTAATTCATGCTTACAGATGGCTCAGGTAAGATTAACGGATTTTCTTTGTTTAAAGAGGGGAAAAACATGAAAGATGGCGCTTTAACAACATTTGAGGATTGTGATGTGACAAGAGAAGGAGAGCAAATGAGAGCTGGGGACCTAAAGAAGGAAAAACAAAGCACAGGTCAGGCTGGTAAAGTCTGGTTTTTACCTAATGAATCCAGTCCCACAACCTGCTACAACTGCTGTTAAGAGTTCTGTTTAGGACAAAAACAAGTTATTCTCTATTTCATTCACCTTATTGGATTTAGATCAGGGATATAAAGCTGTTAGATGCCTAATTTAAAAACAACTGAGTTTAAAGAGAGATCAGTCAGATGTACGTCAGAAATATACTTGCTTAAATGATTGAACCAGAAAGGCTTAAAGAAAAAAAAAAACAGATCTGCCAATAACAGCAAGAACATAGTGATGCATTTCATTTTTAATATTAGTAACTTTTACTTTACATAACACTGATTTCACAGCTAATTTGCCTCTCACATTTACTGTTCATTAGATTCTATTGAAGGAGAGCCTTTTGAGGACAGTCAGGATCCTGGACATGGGAGTAATGTTTCAAACATACGGCAAGATCAAGAAGCAGAGCATGATGTAACTGGTGAGAAACATCTCATAAAAAGTAGAACTGTTCCAGAACTAACAATATAAAAATAGTTCACTTTTTATGGCATTTTCCTCTTGAGTGTGCTTTGGGAAAAGTCCTCAAATATGCTTATATTATTGGTTTGTGTCTGTGCAGAGTTCATAGATCAATGGGATGATGTTGTCCAACAGCTGAATCAGTTCAGAGGAAATAAGAATTGCAATAAGTCAGAAAGAAACAAAGGGAAGACAAATAATGCAGACTGGAAAGAACAGGGATCAGGTAATAAAGGACATGAATATTAAGAAACTGACATATCTTTCGAATCACTATATTAAGATAAATTTAAATAACAAAATTGCCTTTTAGATTCCACTCTTGTAAGAACTGATTATCCCAGTCTTTTTCAGCCAATTAAAATTGACAATATTTTACAGCCAAATAAAACTGCAATATTTTTTCCTTGTGGATAATTTTTTGAAATAATATCTGACACACAGATTCAAATGGACAAGTAAGTGATGATGAACTAAACACTGAGGAGACAAAGGACTCTGCTGACCAAGGAAAGTACCAACAAAGTTTAAAGCAAAGCAAAAAGTCTAAACACGCAGCCAACGGTAAGAAGAACAACATTACTGCATAAAGTTATTGTTTTGATTAAAGGCGGCAGACCTTTGGAAATAATATACTCTAAACACCAGTGCACACTTTATTATTGTATGAGTAAAAAGTTCAATGTATCAACAACTTTTATTAACATGAAGACAAAATGTATAGGATTTTCCATATATACAGAAGTAAGAGAGCTATATCTTACGCTATCTGCCTGATGGATTGAAAACTGGGCAAATAACATGTATTTGTGATTTTAAAAGGCAAGTGTGTGTTTCCTGGAGAGCACGGTGAGGGTGACGAGACTGAAAATGTGAACCACTCTGCCAACCTTACAAGGCGTAAAAGACAAGTCCTTCTAGTAACAGATTCAATTATTGGTGAGTAATCAATTAGTTACATGCTATAGGTTTCTCTGTACATTTCTTTGTGCTTTAGTGAACACACAAAGTCCACAGTCCACAGCGCACATGTTCCTTTTTTCTGCTTTTGACGCATCAATTTTAAGTGAACCAATTTATTTTTTTGGCTGATGTATCCAAACCACTAAGAGGTGTAATGTTTAATAGGGTCATGATGTTATGCATTGTCAGTATATGTGCTTCAAAGAAAAGATATACAGCAATAAATATCTCAGTAACTCCAATTTCTTATGACATGATGATTTAAAAATAAACTCACCTCTGTCTTTAGATCCAGGCGTTCAGTTTATCTGGGGTTTGTCAGATGTCGATGCAATCATCCATGAGAGTGCTGAGTTAATGTGTAAGCTCAGCAGGGAAGACTGTGAGGGAGTCTGGTTCAGAGATGGAAAACAGGTTTGTCATGAAGGTCAAATTCATCTTTTTTGCCTCAGAGTAGTTGTCAGTTTATACTGTTGTTTCTTAGCTTAAATACTGTCCATTGCTGTGCTTGAGATATTTTATGTGTTAAATATTAAACCCCAACAGATTTACCCAGATGATAATGTCTCCATCACTATGGATGGACCCATCCATAAATTAGTGATAATGAAATGCAGTGAGGACAACTCTGGCAGGTACCGCTTTGAAGCAGATGGTCGTAAGACAGAGGCAATGCTAAGCATCCGAGGTTTGTGTATTCATCAAGCAATTAAATAAATGATTAATAATATCAAAGAACTAAAATTATCTAAACTGGATTGATATTTTTAGATCCTCCAAGGTTTGACCCAGAAGACCTCAGTGCTTTCACCAGGCCTTTGACAGTTAAAGTGGGACACAATGCCATCTATAAACTCCAGTTCATTGGCCACAAACCTATAAAGGTTCAGTGGTACAAAGATGGTGATGAGCTGAAAGATGACAACAGTACAATGATAGAAAGATCTGCGAGTCACACCCGCTTACTCCTGAGCAGAAGCCAGAGAAGAGACACTGGAGAGATCAAGATAAAGATAAAAAATGACCATGGCTTCACCGAGGCAATGTCACAGCTTATTGTGCTTGGTAAGTGACTTGTAACAGTTTAGATGTCAATGAGTGGGTCTACTTTTTTAATATGAAGCAGATTCTAGATGTCGGGTAATCTAGGTTAAGATGATATGAGCAGGTGGGGTTTCTAAAACTTGAACTAGACCTTATCAAAAATCTTGTCACAAACAAATGACAGGTCACCAAGGAGTAAATTTCACTGCTGTATCTTAATTGTTTCTAAGACTAAAAGTCAGAAGTTAGTTTGTCATGAGTCAAGCAATGTTTTCTTACCAGTAATTCAGTAGAATGTTAAGTAATGTTTTACTGATTGCTGCTTATGAAGTTATTATTTATGGAAAATATGGCTTATTTATTTTCTGTAGATGTCTTTTCTACAGCAGAATGCATTAATTGCATGTTAGTCATAGATCTGAATATACGTACTTTCAAATGGTAGCTCTTTGACTTCATAAAGTTTTTTTATGTTTCAGACAAGCCATCTCCACCCCTGGGGCCTGCAGAGGTTACTGAGAGTTCAGCCTTATGCATTGAATTCAAGTGGCGTCCCCCAAAGGATGATGGTGGCTCACCAGTGACTAACTACATATTGGAGCGTCAGCAAGTGGGACGAAACACCTGGAAGAAAATGGGTGAAATACCAGGTGTGCCCATCTACCGGGACACAGATGTGGACCGTGGGAGAAAGTACTGTTACCGCATCTGGGCAGTAACTTCAGAGGGAATGAGCGAAGTGATGGAGACGGATGAAATGCAAGCTGGAAAATTTGGTAAGTCAAAAAAATGTTAGTGATGTTTGTGAAATGTGCTGAAAATCTGAAAAGAATTCCAGCATTAATTAGAAAAGAACTTTAGTTGCATCTATGTAAAGCTTCAGCTTCACGTGATTTATGCTTTGTTCCTGAACTCTTCAGCTTTTCCAGGCCCTCCAGCACCTCCCAAGGTAGTCAGTGCATTCAATGACTGCATCAACATTTCATGGTCTTCCCCATCTAACACTGGAGGGTCACGTCTCCTGGGATATATTTTAGAGAAGCGCAAGCAGGGAAGTAATCTTTGGACTTCCGTTAATGCACCAGATGAAATAATAAAAGGTATTCTTATATATTTACTTACAGTATCTGGAAATGGTATGAGTGTGTCTGCAAATGAGTATGTCTGTTTTATTATTTCATTTTTGTTTGCTTTAAAATGACTTCTAGAGAAAAAGTATGCCGTGAGGGATGTTGTGGAAGGTATGGAATATGAGTTCAGAGTTTGTGCCATAAACCTCTCAGGAGCTGGTGAATTTAGCAATGCATCAGAGTTTGTTTTCGCAAGGGATCCTAAAAGTAAGTACTAGAAAATATTATTAAAGAACTGAATATGATAAAGAAAGTGTATGTATTACATATATGTAGGATTAATCATATTAATCCTATATTTGTCTAGAGCTTCCGGGTAAAGTAACAGGCCTGAAGGTGACAGAAACATCGTACACCAACATGGTTGTGACTTGGACAAAACCTGAGGACAAACCAGGCATAGAGGACGAAGCTAAAGGATATTTTGTGGAGATCCGCCGGGCAGATTGCACAGAGTGGTGCCGCTGTAACAGCAGCCCCATTATCATGACTTCCTTTAATGTGAAAGGCCTTAAGTCTATGGATATGTATTGGGTGAGAGTCATTGCTATAAATGATGGGGGAGAAAGCACACCTGAGGAGCTGCCAAACTATATCCTGGCAATGCCTTTGCCTGGTATGTCATCAAAATGCAATAATTTACAGTGCATGATTTCTACTGACCTGATGCTTTTAATTTTGTTGTTCTCAATAAAGTGAGACCAAGGTTCACAAACAACAAAATGAAGAGTTTCATGGTTGTGAGGGCAGGAAACTCTGTCAGGATAACTGTTAACTTTGAGGTAAGATTTACTCAAGTCACTGATCTGATTCTGAGCAAAAATATCTATATATTTTTACAATTAGCATATTTGCTTATAACATATCGTAGCTTGTAAAAGTATTCACTTCCTGCAATCACTTTCACATTTTGTTCTGTTACAACCCTATACTTCAATGTATTTAATGAGGATTGTGTGTAATAGATTGTGTGTAGCTGTGTTCTGGGGTATACTTCTGATAGCTTTGCTCATTCTTCATCACAAAGTAACTCAAGCTAAGACAGATTGAAGAGTTTTTCTCAAGATCAGTTTTGAAGTCTTGACTTAAAGACTTAATTTAGCTCTTCAGGTGCATATTCACTGTTGAACATGAGTATGATTTTATGTTAACCATGCTATTGTAGCTTAGGGCTTAGGTTTATGATTGTTGTCCTGCTGGTATAGGTGAACATCTGCCTCAGTGTTAAGTCATCTGTAGGCTCTAAAATGTTTTCCTCAAAGACTATCCTGGATATAACTACATCCATCTTTGCATCAACTATTTTTTGTCACTAATGAAAATATGTACCACCATACAGATTATGTTGTCAGGGTGATAAATAGATTGTAAATACTGAAAACATGTTTCTGTCTCATTCGATCAGACATTTGGACCTCAGCAGTTCCTCTAGTTATCATTAGCCTTTTAGCTACATCTCTGATGACTACTCTCTGTTCCTGGCTAGTCAGTTTAAGTGTATGGCCATATCTTGGTAGGTTTACACTTGTGTAATACTATTCATTGAATGACGAACTGAAAAGTTATCCAACATTCAAAGCTTAGGATATTGTTTTAACCTAATTATACTCAAACTTCACCAAAACTTTACCCCTGCCTCTGTACAATGTCTTTACATTGTACAGATTGTACACAGTCTAATTACAAATGCACGGCACACCTCATAGATTAAGAATAAAAAAAAATTCTCATGCTCCACAGTAATGCTCTACTTTGTGTTGATCTGTAACATGACAAAAGCAGAAAAGGTTAAGGGTATCAAAACTTTTCCAAAGCTCTGTATAATTACGTTTTTTTTTTTTTTTTAAAAAAAACAGGCTTCCCCATGGCCAGAAATTACATGGTTAAAAGACAACGTGCCAGTGATGAAGCGTGTTACAATTAGTAACTCTGACGGCTCATCTCAGCTGCTGATTCCCACCTCTGAGCGCTTAGATTCGGGCATCTACTCTGTCTTGGTGAAAAACATTGTTGGACAGGAAACTTTCAGTACGGAGGTTAGGGTAACAGGTAAAACTGTATTTTCTGTGAGTTTTGGCTTATGTGTATGACTTCAGTTATATAAGGAAAACTCTGTTCCCAGATGATCCTAAGCCTCCTGGACCAGTGGAACTGGAAGAAAGTGTTCCTGGGACTGTGACTGTGATCTGGCAACCTTCTCCTGATGAGAAGCGTGATGATCGTCTCCACTACACAGTGTCTAAACTGGAATCCACCAAGCACACATGGACCACAGTGGCTGATAGGCTTTTCAATAACAGGTTCACAGTTTGCAACATTATGCAAGGGAGGGAGTACCATTTCCGAGTGTACGCCAAAAATGACATGGGTATATCAGCACCCTCAGAATCTCCAACCTGGGGGGTGGAAAAGAAGAAAGGTGTGTTTTTTGTTTGTTTTTTTTAAATCTTCTGGCTCAAATCAGTTCACTTTAACAAAAACACACTAACTCTATCTGTAATCTCCTGCAGAAAAAATGGTGATAACCGAACCATCCAAAAAGGACTGTGATCTGCGATGTGCTCCAACTTTCATTGTACCTTTGAAGCCTCAAACTGCAACAGTAGGCTATGAGTGCTATATGAGCTGTGCAGTGAAGGGAGACCCTGCAGCTCGAATCACGTGGTATCGAAACCACGTCAGCATAAACACAGATACCAACTACTACATCTCCAACACATGTGGTGTCTGCTCCTTGCTGATACTTCGTGTAGGTCCCAAAGACGTAGGAGAGTATAAAGTTGTTGCTGAAAACAGTTTAGGACGAGCTGAATGCTCCACAGTGCTCAGTGTCAGAGGTAAGACTGAAACATGGCTGCACTTGCATTTCACGTAAAAAAATATAAACGTTAGCATGCCAGGTGATTCTGATGTCCTTCCAAAATATTTCCCTTTTTTGGAGCTATTATCTACATAATCACATTGACAAACAAGCTGAAATATTTTCAGTGAGGGGTTGCAAAAATGCTCCAAAACTAAGGATATATTTTCCTATGCACAGCTCTCTTCAGTTTGCCCCATAGACCTATAGTTAGATTCAGGTCAAGACTGGCAACTTTCTATCAGAAGCCTGAAGACTTTAGCACACTGTCCCATGTATTTGAGAATATACAAATTTGTTTCAGCAAAATGGATTGTTTTTCTTTAAGAAAACACTTCAGTTTTCTTAAAGTTTCTCATAGCCTGGAAATATGGAGAATTGTCGCCTCTGTCATAAGGGCAAAAATTGCCTGGTACTCATTTTGCTTAATTAAAGTCATTTCAGGTAATATGAACCTTCTTGACTAGTTTTCATCTCATCTTTTGAGCAATTTTGGATGAATGTACAATTCTCGGTGAGATCCCTGTTGTGCAGTATTTTTTTCAGCTTGATGAAGATTGTCTTCAGAGTGTTCCTAACATACTGAATGCCTTGGAAATTGTTTTGTAATCTTTTCATGACCAATACCTTTTGACAAAGAGATCCTGGCAAAGATGGCAGGTTTTTTTTACTCACTCCTACCTAGCATAAGTTTAAATGTGGTGGTAATTTTTTAACACAATCTTATTCATAATTATAAGAAAGTGGGCATACTTGTGCAACCATTTTATTTAAAGTTTCCATTTAGATTCTTTCCCAAATCGGGTGTACAGGTTATGTGTCACATTGAGGGTATAAAAGTTCTAAAATTTATTTTGGTTAAAATTTTTCATGTCACTAAAATCTAGTATTTTAACAGGATTATGTAAACTTTTCATATCAACAATAGATTCAAAGTAGTAAATGTGAGTTAATTATGGTGTTATGTGTCTTTATACAGAGTGAAGTTGAGGACACCGATATTCAAAGGTCATCTGTCCATCATGGGAAGATGAGAATGGCTGTGACACATTGAAATAATGTGGATTCAGTTCTAGCTTTGGAAATAAAGTCATTTCAATAGCAAAGCTTTCGATTTGTGACATTCTTTAGATTAATGAATGTTTCCAATCATAATTTATTGTCTTGCCTGTTGTCTTTTATATTTAAATTTTCAAATACAGTGGCTCATTGCCTCAGGAATATTTTGAATAAGATTTGTACCTTTAACAATACAGTAACAAAACCTCTGCTTTGTTTTTGTGTATCCTAAAGACATTTGTTTTTAGTCCAAAGGAAAACTTTGTAAAACATTCAGAAAGCCTGAATTTTACTTTAAGAACTTCTGACATTTTAATAGATCAAAGTCCTCACCTAAATCTAAATAAAACTCTGAATTGAAAATTAAAGTCCAAACACTGTCTTCTTAATCTGATTGAACATCAGGTGTGTTGCACGAGGATGGGTAAAAATTTCAGCCACTCGTTTTAAAAGGTAGCTGTATGACATGAGTATGACATATCAAAAGGTAATATTTGTGTGTTGCAATTTTGCATACAGCAAATTCAAAATTGAACAACTTTCACTTAGACATAGTCTTTAGGAACACAGTTGTTAGCCTGTGTTAGCCTTTCTCCGCTCTGTGATCCACACTGTATATTGCTCTTCAGCCTGTATGGCTCAGATTCCCATAGATCAGATGGCAGCAACACCTGCAGCTAATTTGTCTCAGACATTATTTTGCTTAAGCCTGTAAGAGGCCTTCATATTTTAATTGACTAAATTTATATTGAAAATAAAAATAAAAAAAACTTGGAATTTAGAACTAAAACCAATCATGTTTTAGTCCAAATACTGTGACTTAGACTAAATTTTAAACGGTCCTTTAAAATAAAAAATGACAAACCAATGGGAAGACAGTCTGTTCACAGTTAATACTAATAAAGATTAAAATATTATATATTTTTTCAGCTGTGTAGTATTTTTTTAGCATACTCAAGAGAATAAATGTCTACTTACAAAGGTCATAGAGCTCGTATGGTTGTGCTCATAAATAGCGCCATACTCACCGTGAGCAGCGCACGTGGCGGGCTACCGTGGCGGGGGGTCAGCCACTCCCAGTGCCAGCCAGGCCTCACGCCCCCCTCTTCATTCCGAACTGACAAAATCACACCGCTCTGTCACGCCTCCTTTTCTTCATCCGACCCCTCTGTGCAGCTTATCGGTTCCGCCGCGGCAATTAGCCCCGGTCCGTTTTCACAGCGTCTGAAGTTAATCAGGGCTCTCGCCGCGGCTCGTTTGACCCGCAGGCTGTTTGGATATCACCTCTGTGCCTGACTGGAACATAGTGTCCTTGACATAAAGGGGAAGAATGACAGCCAAGCACCGAAAAGGGAAAAGCAACCTCAAACAAGAGGATAACTTTTTTAAAAGTGAGCTCTTGGAAACAGAAGTTCGCCCTGGTGGGAACAACCACACTCCTCTGCTGATTTTAGTTTCGGTCATTGTGATCGGCTGGGTCGCCGGTGCATGGTTTTTTTTCCAGCAGCACCTAACTTTAACTGACTTAACAGACAACGTTATGGGCATTCAGGTGAAAATAGCCAAACTGCAGTCTTCTCACGAGGAGCTGAGGCTGTCAAATACAAAGGTAAAAACTTAATATAGTTAAAGTCTCTGCTGGAGCCCTGCTTGCGGACCTGATCCCACTTGCCTTTAATAATGACCTATTTAATGAATGAACTGCTGTTTAAAATAAATATTTCTGGAAATAGAAGAACAGCCCTTAGGCCACATACAAGCTTTAAGCTGCAATGAAGAAAGCTAAAATATGTAGGACTGTATCAAGTTTCAAAATGCCGGGAGTTCAGGTGAGCACAAAACGCTATTTCCAACATACACGCAGCTGTTGATGTTTGTTTCAGACCAATAAGAAGACTGTAGGCTATTTTAGCCAGACTCTTTATCAAATCTTTATATTGTCAAAATTGTCAATGGAAATAATTCTACTACATTATTAAACAGAACAACAAACCTAAAGTAGGGCAGATGATGCACAAACTTTATAAATAAGACAGCAATGTGCCAAGACTATATTTAGATAGGGATTTCTGATACCAAACAACATTGTTTGAAAACTTGTGTACAGTATGTGTGAGTAACAACTAATCATAAAGTTGGGAAATAAAATATTTTGTATTATTAAAATAATACACAATGTCAGAATATGCATAAATAAGGTAGTAAGAATCTACCAGCTCTGTTGTGTCATGGCTGCTGCTGGTTATATTTCTCTGTACTATGAGAAGTCCAAAGGAAAGACCTCTCTCTGTGGAAACTTTGCACGCATGAGGCTCAGTCTTTTCAACGAGTCTTCTCTGTATGAACAGACTTGGGAATATACACATTTTCAGGTACATGTTCATCCATGTTTTCAAAAATTGCAAAGTTTGTTTTACCATGACCCAGATGGTCTCTATGAACCAGTTTTTAGATTTTGGTTTTGTGACTAGTAGATTCAACTTAAGAATAGCTCATCTAACAGTAAGCTGAATATATTACAGCAAGGCTGCTCTTTTTAATCCTTTTGAAAAGTCAACATTTTCAAAGGGCATTCTGTATTAGAAAATGTGGGGACATTTTTTGAAAACTTGGAGAAGTACACATGGTAAATCTAATTGTGCAGATCATCCTAGATGGCAACATAAGATGCCAAAGGCAGACTTTAAAATGTCTTCTTTAGACATTGCAAAGTTTGTTTTACATTGTGACATCACCTCTGGTCCCAATTATTGATCAAGGCAGTTTAAAGCTCCTTTATAGTTACAATAAATTACTTAACAATTTAACATGCATGAACCATAAATATGAACCTTTTTGCTCTGATCTATTAAGTTGGACACAACTAAAACTTATTTTGAATGGATCTAATCGAGTAAATTTGTGATATGGCACAAATCTGTTTCAAAGTCTGCAAACAAAAGTTTAAAGTGGCATATCTGTCTTCTGAAGGAGTTAGTTAGAAATATTTATTATGCTTAGTTGGGTTTACGTTATCTCAGTTCATAACCTAGAAATTTTTACAACTCTCTAAAACCTTCAACTGTTTTCAACTCTCTTCTCATTTCCTTAGCATTCTTTTTAGCAATAGTGGTTGATGAAACTTTTAATGTTTTAGTTCTTTAAGACTATGCGTCTCTTTCATTGCAGCAACATGTTTCAGAGAACGTGAACACACGGCTGGCCTCATTGGAGGAGTCTTATGCACTGACTCAGAAACAGGTGGGCCTGGCCTTGGCTAAGGCTGAGCAGATGAAGACGTCCGATCTCCCTGCTCAGGTGCTGTCCTTGCACACCGAGATGAAAACCCGCCTCGCAGAAGTGCAGCAAGCCACCGTGTCTCTGGAGCAACTGAGCCAGCTGCAGAGCATGCTGACGGGGAAGAGCGTGGAGCTTGAGGACATCAGGATGCAGATGGAGGGTTTGGCTGCTCTGAGCAGTGAACTGTCCCACAAGGTTGAGGACTTGTCTTTGAACTTTGCTGAAGCTGAATCAAAGATGGAAGAAAAGATTGCCCAGATTACCACAATGACTGCTACCTTGGATGGACAGACCAGTGAGGTGTTGAAACTGAAAAATCAACTGGACACTTACCAGGCACAGCTGGTGGAAACGGCTAATTTCAGGTAAATTCTGGAAAAAAGTGCAGCTTTTAGAGAAGTTAAGAAATCTGCTTCCTTCCTCTCACCCAGAACTTTGTGGACTTAGTCAAAGATCTTTTCTATCACAGTGCATGATTCGCTTATTTTTCTAGTCCAGTGTTAGTAGGCTTTGTATTCATGTTGTGAGGCTGCCCTGATCTGTGTAAGCACTTCTGTGGTGCAGAAGAGTATTGAAGTTGATTTGCTCGCCTTACTTTATCGGGTTTGTTAAATGAGCACTTTTGGAAAATGACATTTTATAATTCACACATTTTTAGAAAGTGTAGTCTATTATCACCAACATTGACAACAAGTCTGATAATGGAATTCTTGGATCTTTCAGAGCGTTCCTTGAAAGTAAAGAGTCCCAACTGTTTCTGAAGACCAGTGAAGAGGAGCAGGTAAGCACAGTATTATCCAGTGTGGATAAATATAGCCTGCCCTCTATTCTCAAGATTCTCATCTTAGGAACACAGAAACATAATACTCAAGTAAGCATTAGACAAGCCAATGTACGCTTGTGCTTCTGTGGTTCTCCTTTTTTAGTCTTATTTGGCACTGATGCAGTTCCCTGAAAAATATATTCTTACCCCTTGAGCTTTTATTATTTGTCGCCTCACAATAACAAACGGCAATGCACTATGGGATTTTTGATTATAGACCAACACTAAGTGGTGCATAATAGCCAGAAATAAACAAGGTTTTCAAACACTTTACTCATGTTCTTCTTTAATATGGCTTTCATGAAAAAATAGAAAGATTTGCTGAACAAAAGCCATAAATAGTTCCATTTGTTGTTTGTTACAAGGTAAGGACACAGCAAATCTTTGAAGTAACCTTTGAACTTAAGTTGTAATTGAAGAAAAAATATTGTTCTGGAAACAATAGACTCGAGGGATACATAGAAATGCACACCACTCTTCATTTGTAAAGAAAAAAACAAGACATAATGGATATTCTCAAGGGGTCCAAATACATTTTACTAGTACCTTTTGTCTGTACAAGCAAAGACAGTGTTGTTTTAAATTGGAGATGAATCAGATTCCTGCTCATATAAACATGCATAGCTTACCAATTTAGCAGATTTTACAGTTCCAGAAACGGTTGGCTTTTAGCAGATTAACCTTGAGAATTATGCCAGAACACGCTTGACTCACACAGAGACATCTTCCATGGTCTCCTTACTATTTCTGTACTCAGCCTGTAGGGAGACGTTAATGAGATTTTTATGTCATTAATTTGAGTAAAATAATTGCTTGGTATGGCTTCACATTCAAACTAGAGTCAAATATAATTTCTGAGTCACTACAATGCCATCTTATTGGCCAGATGTTTAGGTGCTACTGCTTTGCAGACTTGTCATCTGAAGTAACACTGCTTTTGTCTTGTCTTAGGTGGTAGACCAAATACAGCCTCCTGCTGAGTATCTTGAAAGGAAAGAGGCAGATGATGCTGAGGAAAAAGCGGTGGCCAAGGATGAAGAGGTAACTGATGAAGAAGAATTGGCTGCAGCTGATGATGAAAAAGACGAAGAGGTGGCTGAAGCTGCTGTGGAGGAAACGGCAGCTGCAGAAACTGAGGAGGAAGAAGACATTATAGCAGCTGAAGAGAACCAAATAGCTGAAGCAAATGAGGAACAAGTAGACAATGCTGGCACAAGTGAAGAAGAAAAAGAGCCTGCAGAACTTGATGAGAAGCAAATAGAGGAGAACACAGAACCTGATGAGGAAGAAAAGGGAGCTGCAGAACATGATGAGGAAGAAGAGGAGGCTGCAGAACGTGATGAGGAAGAAGAGGAGGCTGCAGAACGTGATGAGGAAGAAGAGGAGTCTGCAGAACATGAAGAGGAGGCTGCAGAACGTGATGAGGAAGAAGAGGAGTCTGCAGAACGTGAACAGGAGGCTGCAGAACGTGATGAGGAAGAAGTGGAGGCTGCAGAACGTGATGAGGAAGAAGTGGAGGCTGCAGAACGTGATGAGGAAGAAGAGGAGGCTGCAGAACATGGTGAGGAAGAATTGGAAGTTGCCGAACCTGAGGATCAAGAGGAGGCTACCAAAATCAAGGAGCAATTGGAGGATGTTGTCAAATCTGAGGAGCAAGTAGAAGAGGCTGCTGAAACTGAAGAACAGGCAGCTGCTGAGGAAGAGGAAGCTCCCACAACTGAGGAAACAGAAGATGTACCTGCAGCACCTGGAGAGGAAGACACAGAAAAAACTCCAGAAGACGCACTTCCAGCAGCTGAAGATGGACAGGAACTGTCTTCAAAGAAAGAATCAGGAGCGTCTTTGCAACAGGAAGAACATGCAGCAGCAGATGAACAACATTCATCTCCTGTGGAGCAGAAAGACAGAGAGATGGAAGAAACCGCTACTGAAGAGGAGGGAAATGACACGGAGCTCGAAGAGTTGGAAGAGGAGGGAAATGACACTGAGCACGAAGAGTTGATTGCTGGGTCAGAAAGCAAGACAGATTATGAAGAAAAAGTTCAGGAGGACTCGACAGCCCTAGAGGAGAAACGAGAGGCAGAGACAGAGGAGGATAAAAATGGCAAAGTAAAAGAGATGACTGAAGAACACCAAGAGCTACTAGCTGAAGAGGAGCCACAGGAGGCAGAAGAAGACGAGTTATCGGAAGAATTAGCTTTTTTAGAAAATAAATGAAGCAAGTAAGAAAACCACTTTTGTGTTCGATAAATTAATTTATTGGACTCAGTGAATTGAAAATCCAATGTCTTTTAATATTATTCACTCCTTGAACATGTTCATATTTATCATGTTTAGTGTCCAAATTAATTGTTTTATGTGACGGACCAACACAGAGTACGGTTGAATGTGAATTGGAAGGGAATACATATGAGGCTTTCAAAATAACATTTTGACAAGTATGCCATTATTTTATTACATTTAAAGATCTTCTTAAATCAATCTACAAATTAAAAGTTTTGTACTAGCTCTTTAGAAAAATTGCTCAAGCACATTCAGAATTTCAGCTTTTTTTGGAAACCACTGAAATCTTTGAACAGCAACTCTGAGATCTTGCCTTATCTCTTCCTTTGTATTTGGCTCCATCCATCTTCCCATGAACTCTGACCAGCTTCCCTGAACCTGCTGAAGGAAAAACATCCCCACAGCAACATGAAACAGGGCTTCTAATGACTTTCCTTCAGAAATGTCATGTTTTACTTTTGTCTTCATGATTCTTTTTATTCACTGAAGTTCTCTACCAGACCTCTGATACCTTCACAGAGCAGCTGTAATATTATTGAGATTAAATTGGATTAAAGTGAGTATTTATTTAATAAATGGCCCCTGGAAGCAATTACTTTAACTGGATGTTCTTTGGCTATATTGGAGTAAAGGGACTATAAATGCAAGGCCACCCTTTTAATTTTTTTTTGTACAATATTGAAAACCTTGTTTTGTTTTTTTGTTGGTCTGTCACTTAAAATTGACTAAAATGACAAACAATGAAAATGTTTGGGTGTGAATATTTTTGTGGTAAGACAGACACTGACTACTTTTGAGAAGATGCCCCTTCTGTTACATTTCTTATGTAATCTGATCTTTGTTACAGGGCGTGGCTGATAATTCTTCTTTTGTTGTTGGTATGCTGAAGAAATCCATCAATAAGAACGGGAACTTTTTTAGACTGTCTACACCATGACAAAATGCTGTTTTTTTTTTTGTTTTTTTTTTGTTTTGTTTGATGACAGATGACGTTTGGAAGGCAGACCAAATCAGAGTGCACTGGGCTGGAGTTTAAGTGAAACTAAAAACATCAAAAAGATTAAATTTTGTTGTTTTTTACCTCTCAAGAACAATGTCAAAAGCCTTAAATCATAACAGAGTTACCTTTTCAAAGAAAATAATCCATTCTTCATAAGTCCCACTTTTCCCATCATGTCTCTGCGCAAACTGAAAGATTTAACCAAGTAACATAAGATGCCATTGCATAGGCTTTTTCTCTGTAATTCAGCTGACAAAGTGGGAGTCATCTATTATATGGATTCATTACACACAGCATCATGTTTTGCAAGCATTTATTTCTGCTACGTTTTATAATTATGGCTTACAGCTAATGAGAATTCGAAATCAAATCCCATGTCCTGGTTACGCTTGTTGGAAGCTCTGCCAAACTCTTTAATGGGTTTGCATCACTGTCCGCTCAAGACTACTTCCCATGTTGTTTGTGCACCTTTTTTTAACCACACTTCTTCCCTTTTATTCAGTTTTCTTTTAATAACCATTAATATATGAACACAGTGTAAATTTTTTATGCTGCATTGATACATTGCATTCTGTGAGCAGTCAGCTTCATCATCACCTTTGAATGCTTTGTTGTGGAGAGAGGAAATGGCTTTCTACTGGACTCCTATCAAGACAACAGTCTTCACTTCATGATTGCATACATCAAACAGTGCCCTTAGCACAACATTACTGTGCTAAAACCTTTTTGTCGTAGCTCATATGTGATATATATGTATATTTTTTTCTTTCTGAAATTGAATTTGGGTTCCCAACCATCAAACTTAGAATTAAATACTTGAAAAATATCAGTAAAATTAGTCTAATAAAATAGTCTAATTAATTATAAAGTAAAGACATTGAAATGCTATATTTTACTAATATGTACATGTATAATTCTAGCTAGATTTATATACTCAAGATGATTAAAAAAAAATAGATCGACTTATTTCTTCATCAGTATTTTATAATTTCGTATTCATAATTTAGTTTACTATACAATGGGAGGATTTACTCTCAGAGTGAATACTATTTCATGCAGCCTTCAAATGGCACAGTGAAGAAGCTCAGGGATAAATCATTCTTTACATAGACAGCTATACGATCACCGATGAACTATAGCAACATTATGATGCCTAAAATTAAACACACTTGAACAAAAAAAGAGCCGACGGTTACAAGCTCATGAGGCCAGCGCCTCATGAGCTTGTATGAGGCCAGTGCAGAAAAGACGGTGACAATACATCAAGTAGGTTAACCACTTCAATTTGCTGTGTCATATCTTTATAGTGTCAGACATTAATTAAAAATATGTTCTGGGTAATAATATTTAAAGGAATATGAAACGATGGTTTTCATGGTTCCTTTGATTGCAGTCACAAATCTCATCTGCTGTTTATGTATTGGAAGTAAAGCCACATCAGACTTTTTCAGAACTCATCAGGAAAAGCCTATTGATACTGTGAATCCTCACATGACAGTTATTGTTTGCTGCACACTATAATAAGGTCAAAATATGTTACTGTGTGAATTTTTACTGAATCTGTCTGTATTGTTTTCCTTTGATATGGTTTCTGTTAATGTATGTCAGTACCCCCTGTTAAAATAAACCATCTTTCCTTTCCTTTTATATACTTGATGTAGTGCTGTTCTATCACATTCATATGCTGAACTGATTGACATCAGCTTTTCAGTACATAGTTGAGAGTGTCTCATCTGAACATTAACACTTGGACTTGGGTTTTGGAGGTCCATTTTCCCAAGCTAGTAATTTATGGGGTTCCTCCAAACATTGGTCTCTTAATTATGAAAAAGGTGGAAATGTTTCTTTTAGACCTCTGAAAGCTGGTAACACTTATTCAACACAGATTTTGGAGTTATTTTTTTTTAAAATCTAGAGTTGTTTGAAAATGTTACAAATACTGTTTAGGCCATGAGCAAAGTCACCAGTTTCCTCTTTGGATCTATAGTAAGCTTATATTGTTTTAATTATCCAAATGCTTTCAAACAAATCCTCAGTACAGGAAACAATATGTAGTCAACCATAGCTACAAGAAGTTGACAGCATTTGAAGAGACAACATTGTTACTGGAGCTTAATCTGTTCTAACCGAGGTACTGGTAATTTTGGAAGTGTAGGTTTTAATATATTATAAACCATATTTAGTAGCTTTATTTTATATATATATATATATATATATATATATATATATATATATAACTATGCTATGTTTTTTTTTCTCCAAGTCAAGTGAGCATCAAAGAATATTTTATTCTTTTAGTTTTTACTTTATTTTTTACATTCTTTCCTTAGCTAATTCCCTGCAGGCTCTCTGTACAGATTTGTCCTACTGCTTGCATTTTGAAGTAGACTTGCTTGTATCAGCTGCTCTTAGACAGAAAGTATAAATTGATTGTGTATGCATCATCCAGACAGGAAGCCTCTCTCCCCTTCTCTCTCCCCATTGTGTAGCCTGCTGCAGAGAGTCATTTTCTCCAGCCTCTCCCTCTCATCACTGCTGTACTATCTCCGTGCCTTAGTCTCTGACCTTCCACAGGAATCATGCAAGCTTTTGTTTCCAGGTACGTTTCAAAAAGTTTGAGTCATTCTGTTTTATTCCTGGGTTATTATGTAAACAATTTCACTTTCAGACTTTTAAAAGGCCTAAAGCTCTTTGTCATCAAGTTCATTATCTTAATGTAGTAATTACACTGATGATGGGCTTTTCTTGTAAATAAGAATTGTTGGCTTAAGGCTGCACATTCTTAATTAGTTCTAAATATGAAGCTTAAGGGAAGCAGTTTTCCATACTATAAGCAGTATTTCCTCCAAAATCTGAGATATAATTTTTAGTCTTTCAAATAATAATAATATCTTTGACTTCTCTCTTCTTTTGCTTTGTCATTGTTGATGTCAGCCACGGAACCTGTGTACAGTTAGTCTATCCATATCCAAAGCTTTTTTTCACACTACAATACAATCTGCTGTTGAAAAGCTTTGTGAAATCTCTGTCTGGATTCGTGGTGACTCTGGAACTGAACGATCAATAACTGTAAAAGTGAAGCAGAGGAGTGGCTAAATGCTCAGTGGGTAAAACACAACCGCAGCTTGTGCTTTTTCAGCTCTTTTCTAGTGTCTGTGAAGTCAGTGGCGCATAATGTGCTTATCTCTGAAGAGCTGCTATCAACGCTGAGCTCCCAGTTTATGTAGAATTTACAAAGATAACAGTATATATATATTTCTAAATGAAGAAATAAATAGGAATTAGTTTTTCAACACAAGGATGCATTTCATGCTTTTTAATTACATATGTTGGGGTTACTTTCAGAAACGCATCCTAAATCTATAGTCTCTTCTACAGTTGTACTTTCGCTTCAAGATCTATCTACATTTTTTTGTCAGGTCGTATCTGGCTCCTGTGAAGGATGAAGAAGCAGAATCTCAGAGGAAAGCAAAGTCCCGCCATGCCAGGCAAACTCGCAGGTCAACACAGGTATAAACTAAGTGCTTCACAAGCTCTAGCTTTAATAGATTGTGTTTGACTGCTGACAGACACGAAGCTGTGTGGATATCCCACAGGGTGTGACTCTCACAGACCTGAAAGAGGCTCAGATGAGCTACAGCCTGTCTCATCAAGACAGAGAGAGAGAGGAAGAAAGCACTCAAGGAAACAGGCTGTGTCTGAGAAGAGGCTTTGCAGATGACACAGGAGATCAGACTGGCCTCACTGAGTCCAAAGAAACGTCTGAGTTTATTCTGAAGTGGACCCAAATAGACAAGGTAACTAGAAATCACAACTACTGAGCTTTTTGTTGCAGTAGTTTATTTGTACATTTTATGATATTTGGAGTTTCTTAATATATTTTATATTACTTTCTTACTTATTTAGGAGGGGAACATTGAGAATAGGTTAGAGACTGTTGCAGAATCTCTAAACCTGTCAAATCTGTCTGCATCTGGATACCATGGTTTCCCTCAAAGCAATAGCTTCTTCAGAGGTAGGATTGAAGTTATTTTATTTTTTTACTTTGCTGTTCTTTCATGATACATGGGGTCACAAGTATTTATGGAAAATGAAATGATATGATTATATTACCAATATTAGGGACCAGTTGAAAAGAGTTAATCAACATTTGTAATAATTTCTTTAAACCTCATTAATATCTTGTGATGACGTGGTAACCTGTCCAGTCAGGTCTTAAATTCTTCACAGCATTTGGTATCATGGAAAAAAGGATGGAGAGGTAATTTAAAGTCAAATCACAGCAGTCACATACATTTTTACTGCAAACATCATTTGATATATATTTATAACAAATTTTAGATTGTATTTTATTCAGTCTTTTAGATATTCAAATTTGGATTTTTGACATTGTGATTTAATTAAATTAAAGGAATTCATCTACTTAATGTTCATGTTCCTTTCAACTTTAGGTTTAATATTTTTATCTATAATGGATTTACGGAAGAATTCCACTTCTCTGATATCACATTCTCCTTTTTCAATGGTTCAAATCTAAGGCAAGACAAGACAAGCTTATCTGTATAGCACATTTCAGCAACAACACAATTCAAAGTGGTTTACATGATGGAAACATGTAAATAAATTAGCTAACCATAACTTTACCTTGGACGTCTGGTTTTGGTTTGCTTTAGTAGGATTGTTCTCCAGGTGTCTAAAATAATTGAGACAGTTCTTCTGTCTCAATTGTTCTTCTGGATTGGAACAACTGGAAAATTCAAGGTTTCACATTCAAAACTAAATCAATGTATTTCAGTGATGGTAGATAAAATACATTTATATAGTGCTCTTCTATAAAAAGCACCGCAAGTGTCTTATAGGACACTTGCGGTGCTTTTTATCCACTGCTCACACATACAAAGACACACAAGGTTGCAGATTGGTAGACAATGTGAAGTTTAGTGTATTCCCTAAGGAGACTTTGACATGCAGTTAGGGGAAGCTGAGAATGAACTTACCAGCTACCAATTGCCAGGCGATTTCTCTTCCATGTTGTTCCACAGACGCCTCAATAAAAAGAGTATTGTCTTAGTTTGCAGTCTGTCTGTGCTCTAAATAGCTTCTTCCACATCAGCTGCTGGTGTTGCATCAGCAAGCTGCATTGCCCATGTTTTAGAATTATGGAATCATGGTCTATATTTGTGGCTCAATAAATTTTGCAGTTAATCTAATTCGCATTAGATTATGAGCCTGTTTGTGTACAGTACTTTTATTTTCAAATTTTCTGAAACAAGTTTAACTGAGTTAACTGAATGTTCATAGAATGCTCTTTATGCTTTCTTGTTAAGATTCATTTTCTAAGAGTTTAATCTTGTCTATTGTTGCCAGGTAATAAATATTCTGTGTTGTGCTTTTGTTTTCAAAATAGACTTTGCAAATGACGGGGATAATTTGATTAGCTGTGAGCAGGAAAGATCATTTTTTACAGTGGAGCTGCCTTTGATATACAAGGACATGAGATCCTAATATGCTTCTAAACTGTCCCTCCAATTTACATGTGAAACCTTATGGTCACTAAGATCTGTATAATGCAGCAGTATATGGGTAGGGACCTACCTTTTGCCATGGTGGTGAAGAATGAAGTCAGCCAAAAGGCTAACTTCTTGATTTACTGGACTGTCTACATTCTGCCCCTCTGCCCCTCACCTATGGCCATGAGATATGGATCATAAATGAAAGCACAAGATCTTGGACACGAAACACCGAAATGAGCCTCATTGTTTGGTCAACTGTTCTTGGGATCCCAAATGATGAATCTCAGCGATAAGACAATGAACTTCATCATCGGGGGCAAAGACATGGACTACTTCTCCTCATCAAAAAATGGTTTCCTGTGTTGAGTGGGGCATCAGATAAGGATGCTTCCCAGGTGGATTTATTTTGAAGATTCTTCAAGTATGCCTCCTAGGAGAGCGGAATATCTGGATTTCCTTCCTAGTCTTGTTACCACAGTTGAATTAGGATGGATGCACTTTTAGCTTAAGCTCACATTCTTGTTAAATTGTGACTTCCATGTCTTATAGATACTTAAAATAGCAAAATTTCAATCACTTATTTTGCAAAAGTGTTGAATGAAACGCTGTGAATACATTTTTATGTGCAGTTGGTGAAACGACGTGGAGAGATGAAAACCAGAATCCAGTTGAAGACGCAGCACAGCTCACATTTTCTACGGAGCTCCAGCAAAGACGCCTCTGCTATGATGCTGAGGGCACAGAGGTGTGTAAAAATCCTTCATCAGATTTCACTTTTATTCCATCCTGCAACCAGGAGAAAGATGAGTTGTGTTGTTTTACCACTAGATGGAGCCAAGTACATTTGTTTTTCTTGATAATTTTTCCAGAATTTTTAGCAGCCATTTAATATATTTGTTCTGTCTATATGCAAAAGTACTTCAATACTTAAAGATTGTCATTGCATAAGTGATCAAAATATTTCTAATAATCTCTAGAGGATATGTTTCTTTTTTTTCACAGACACACAAAATCTATTCTGAAAAAAATCAAATTTTATTACCATCATTCTTCTAACATTCTGTTTCATCCTCCTTCAAAGCTACAGTTTTCTTAGATCTGTGATGCAACATTTCCGTAATTTTAGATAACATGTGTTCTGAGATTTATCTAACTAGAAAAGCTGGTTATTATCTTGTTGGCAAACATAGCAGGAGAACCAGCCTCCCACTCCCTCTAAGTCACTCTGCTTCTTCACATCACATGGCTGAGGTATCTCGGCATTCCATACCTTATTGGGCAAAACTGAGATGCTCTCTGCTTGGTCTTAGCTTCGGATTCAGAAGGATTTACTTTATTTCAATCTTTCACTTTTTGACTGATACTGTTTTCTCTCCACCTGCCTAATTTACTTGAAACAACCTTCACTGAATACACTCTCTTACGTCCCCAGCAATGTCCATTTCATTTAAGTAAAAACAAAAGCTGTGTGTTTTGATATTTTGCATATTGTCATTTTTTTTTTTTTTTTTTTTTAGTCCTCTCCAATAAAGCAGCCTTTATTGGAGAGGAGATAGGCAAGAAAGTGGGAAATGAGAGAGGGGGAGGATAGGCCGGGATTCGAACCTGTGACGTGGGTGGTGCTTTTCAACAGCACACACTTATTGGTATTTTCCTTAACAAGGAAACTGATCATGGTTTTCCTGTATGCAATGCATTATGAATGTGAAGTGTATTTTGTTTGAGCTGAGTCCAGCTCCAAACTTCAGCTGTCCCAACTTCTGGAATCTGAAACAGAGATCTACTGGTAACATGAGAGCATTACCAAGTGAACTATATCTGTCTGTGATAATCATCCAGAGCAGTGAGGTTCCATGACAGGCTGCCTATTACCGGAGCCAACCTCTACATGACTCTTTGATGACATGAACAGATTTTCCACTGATTTAACAACTTTGAAAAAGTCAAGTACAGAGCAGGGCAGCTAGGAGATTTCTGCTGCTCGATAGTGACGCCCAGAGCCAGCAATAATATGCCTATCGCTTCTTCTTGCAGAGCAGTAGCATTTACAACTGGAGGCAGGACAGAAATTTGATCTTGCTGGTAGTGGCACCTTCACTATGACATTTGCTCCAGTGCTCAGTTCATTGTAATCACTAAGTTTCAAACGTTTTATAATGTGACGGTAATACGCTAAAGCTGTGTTTCAGACAAGGGACAATTCAATATAATTTCAATACAAGATTCTAGCACAGGTTCCTGTGAAGTTCAATGCCTCACAGTCAATTCAGATAATGCAGTATATTCTTGATTAATGTTGTTGACTAAAGATTCTATGTTTTATGGAATGTTCTATTTTATAAAATATTAAATAGTTTAATGCACATACTATAGGTGCCCAAACATTTTAAAGGGGCCTCTGATAAAACAAACAACTTTTTGTCACATTTATGTTGTTTGTTATAAAATAAGAGCAGCTAAATATTTAAATGACTAAATACAAAGTTCATCATCTTTAAATTACCTTTATGTACTTTTTTATCTCTCACCAACATGTGCTGTTGAAAAATATTAAATGGACTTAACCTATGTAGACTGTTTCTATTCATCTGACTATTGAGCCACTGTTTTCCCCTGACTGTTTTCTTTATGTTTTGTATAATAATTTTTTTTTCAGGTTATCATTACACAGTAAAAAAGACTGATGAAGATATTGCTACTTTTTGCTATTTTATTTTCTAAAACTCAAACTTGGAATTTTAAATTACATGTAAAATGACACTGTATCATATCGGATCAATGAAAAGTTAAATTAGTTATATCTCTTAACATTCATTTTGAAGACACATAAAGGTGAATTAATTCATTTTTAATTCACCTTCTAGAGGAACGCACTGCTAGTGCAACATCCCAAAGCTGAAAGTCACATTACATGTTCTTTGTTAAATTACAAACTTGCAAGAATCTATTGTCTCTCAATTCTCTCCTATCTTCTTTCTGTTTTCTTGTTCTTAGCTTGTGTTTTTGTTTAGATGGTTTATTTAATGTCAGAATTCTTGTCAAAGATGAGAGACTTTAGAAAGAGAAGGGTGCTGTGAACCTCTCTATAAAACAAGGAGTGATATGGATTCAACAAAAACAGGGGAAGAGTGAGAAAGCATTGCAGACTTTTTATTTTATGAAGCATTCAGTTGGCTTTCTTGCAAAGAATTTGGCACAAAGATAGCTACCTGCCTCTTTTTTTATTCTTTACAAACACTTTTTGCTAATTAAAGTGTAGAGGAGCACTCTTTCCAACTAACCTGGACTGCCAGAGTTAATAAATCATGCCTGTTAGGATGACTAATTGTTTTTCCTTGGCCTAGAAAAATGTTGTGCTTACACATGAGAATCCAAAGAAATTGTGGATAGAGACTACCTAATACCATGGTTCCCATCTTATCTAATGGTTACAAAGGTATCAATAGCATTACTGATAATCAGAAGAAATCTTGATATCAACCAATTGCAAGGTAAATGTGCTGCTGTTTGCAACAGATGGCTTGTTCAAGCACCCAAATCGCAATTTTAAAGAGAAATTAATCAAAATACACTGCTATTTAGAGATCTCCCAGTGTAAACTAAAACCAAGTAGTAGTGGCTACTTGTTTGTTTGAAACAGATGAAACTGAATTAGTCCAAGTTTTAGTGTAGTACAGGTTTAATGTTTCTGTCAGAAAAAGTTGGATTGGAAACTATAGTTTTACTACGATGCTTTTAGTCTTTATGCTGAGCTAAGCTATAAACATGCTCCTGACTGAAGGTCTATTAAATCATGAGAACGCCACATGTTGCCCCTCACAACTCCTAAAAAGACTGCAAATTATGTGCAAAACATGGACAGAAACTGTATTTGTACAGCACCAGTCGTAGGAGAATTCAAACTTTTTATAGGAAAATGTAGGAACAGAGGTGAAGATAGTGACATTAACATGTCCCCAGAGCTAAATGAGAGCAGCTGGCATGAATAAAAGTGGGCAGAGACTGAAGCCTTGAGGAACCACAAATAGGATTGATTAGATTTGTTAATTGCCAAATTAACTGCTAAATTATGTATCTAATCTAGAAGGGTATCAAATAGTTTTGTCCACTTTTTCCAGTATATCAGATTAAAAATCTAAGAGAGAAGCACTAAAAATACAGCTTTTTTAATGAAAGATAAGTAATGTTTGATACTCTGCTTTTTCAATAATCCTTGAGAAAACCACAGGTTAGAAATGGTCCCATAATTACTTATTATTTATGCATTGAAGTTATTGTTCCCAAGATGGAACAGTGTTTATGTTTTATCCAAGCTGAATTTAAAAGTGAACTGTGAAAATTAAGTCAGCACTGGGGTTTTTCTTTACAGTTTTCGGTCTCAGATTAGGCATATTTTATGAGGAGGAGACATGTCATGAGTGCTTTGTGTTAACATCATGGAGCACGTGGACTACCAACAATCACTCTCCATCCATGTGTGCAGAGCAGGCATGTACTCAGCACCTCCAGGCTGCTGATGGCTCCTGAGGTAGTGGTAGCCCTTTCTAGAGGAACACAAGCTGCTGCAGCCCCCTCCTGCGTCTGGCCTTGTGCTCCACCTACCCTCTTATCCCCATTCACATCAGTGGACAATTTTTAGCCCCCACTGCTGAGTTTGTCCGCAGCAGCCAAAACCTCTCTGGCCAACTGCCACCGAGAGCTGCCAAAGCTGAAAAGAGCAGGGAGAAGCAGGGGGCTGGGGTTAGGCGAGGGGGTGGCCAAACAGAGAGAGAGAAGGGAGAAGAGAAAGAAAAAGCATGAGAGGGAGGGAGATGGGTATAACTTTGGGAAACCCAGGAAGAGGCAGCACTGAATAGTTGTTTACTTTAAGTTTCTTTCTTTTTTTTGGCAAATTTTCTAAAAGTCTTCAACAAGAAGACAAGAAAGCATTTTTGTGCTTGATGTCCTGACTAAATAGTTATTTGTCTTTTTTTTTTTCCATCTGGAGAGATTACTTGTTTGATAAATCTGATCACCAGTAAAAAAAAATAAAAACCCAAAAATCTGAAAATTTCTCCAAACGTAGCTGTCGATCAGGCTCGTA
This sequence comes from Brachyrhaphis roseni, assembly GCA_903066815.1. Taxonomy (NCBI): domain Eukaryota; kingdom Metazoa; phylum Chordata; class Actinopteri; order Cyprinodontiformes; family Poeciliidae; genus Brachyrhaphis; species Brachyrhaphis roseni. The sequence continues at coordinate 38,984 of CAEFZY010044072.1, forward strand.
TCGGAGCTTTAAACTGGACTGGAACACCACGTGTAGCCACACTCCAACACCTGTTGCAAAGGATTTCCCTGGAACGGTGTCATGGACTCCTGTTGCTCTGTTGCCTGAGGGAATCAGCGTGTCTGTTATCTACTGACCGGCCTTCAGCGAGTGTTAAAGTTGAAGTGTACCTGCCTGTTAAGGGTAGAAGCAGAAGATGTCATCCTATTACCCTCGCACCAAAGACCTGACCCGCACCAGGAAGTCAGTGACAGATTCACCACCGTCTTCTCCATCCTATACAGACAAAAACTACAGAGTAAGCTTCTCTTCCTAAGAAGTTCTTTATTTAAAGCATATTAGATTAAATCTGGTTTCTTTTCTGTTTTTTTTTTTAATTTTCATCTGAATTATTTTTCTTCTTGAAAATATCAAGATATTTGCAAAAATCTACTGCAAATCTATTTGTTAACTTAATTTAACTTGAGGGCATTATCATCAGTTTTATCTATTATTTCTCTCTCATACTTTAAGTACTAATACACTAAGTCAACAGTGCACTTTAAATTTCACCTTTCACTTAAAATGAACTGGATTAGTGTTACATTGGTGTGATTCAGCACTTAAGATGGCATGTCATAATCAGTTACTTTTCACAGCTTACGTACTAAACCTGTGAAAGAAAGGCAAATGTTTTATTCTGAAGCAGTCTGATCCTGTTTTCTGGAAAAGGCTGTAGGACTGAAGAATTCCTTCTGTAATTTCCTGTTGCTTTTTTTTCTGTTTTAAGTGGCCTATTCTCCTGGGCGTAGTTTGACTGTTGTGTTTATGTCAGCTGGAGTCTGTGTGACAGACATTTTAAAAAAATAGGAAGGGGGAAAATGGGATACAATGTGATTCTGTCTATCTAGAAATGTATACAGGAACATCAGGCAACGCTGCAGACGTTCTTGTTGTTGCACGGTTGCCAAAAGTACATGTTGTGACTCCCTAGAGGATTCTGCTCTCTTTTATGGAAGTGTCATTCCTTCTCTGCTTTGTCCCTGGTAAAACGCAGACCCTAGTTTTCCATGATGTCAGCTTTGTCTAAAATGGCAGAATTTTTTGCTGGAAGGGAAAGTGATAGATGGATGATTAGAGCGCTTGCTGTACATTGCTCTGTATAACAATAATATCTTAATCAAATACTTGAAGCATGTATAAAAATGAGTTTGAGATTTAGAAATCCACTAAATCTGAATGGAAGATAAGATGTTTATTGCTATATAAAAAAGCTACTCAATTTAAAATGACTTTTTAGACATAATCCTTGACAGACCTTGCTGGGGATAAAGTGAGGGCATATGCTACAGTATGCAACTGTATAAGATGCATAGAAAGATGATGCTGGAGTATTATTTGTAGAAATACTTATTTTTCTATGCAAATGAACTACAGCGCAAATGAGAAATAGTGTGACAGGGAGTGTGACCTGTATAACTATAAAGGTTTTTCTTTTAAATTGCACAAAATTGTTATAAAAAAAAAAGATAGATAGATAGATAGATAGATAGATAGATAGATAGATAGATAGATAGATAGATAGATAGATAGATAGATAGATA
>CAEFZY010044073.1:0-65561 GCA_903066815.1 Brachyrhaphis roseni
TCTTTCGTCAACAACTCAGGTGGAAGTGAGAGCATGTAATAACCCGGCCAGAACACGGTACGCTAAATAATAAAATACAATTTAACGAAGCTTCGAGGCAGATAAATTTTCCTCGAGGAATTTTAATAATCGAGGTATTCAAATCACTCGAGGAATCGTTTCAGCCCTAGTTCATTGTTCTGATGTCTCTGCTGTCCTAACCCAGAACCAATGAATTCAGCTTTGCTAGAATTTATTCATCCATCTTTCAGTCTCTTGTCACTTCCTCCCTCCTGGCACCTGGGCCTCACTTTGGACACCCCTGATCTACAGTCAGAGGTGAGGTTCAATCAGCGCCAAGGAAAATTAGTGGTTCCCTTAGATTGGCTGCTTTGCAAATGCCAGCCAAGATTTCTGTGAGGATTTGAGTTTTCTATGTGTTTATTTAGGTTTCTGTGGCAGTTGAGTCTCTGTGTTGTCCTGCCTTGAGTGATCCGAGTTGTGTCCTGTTTCCTTGATTACTCCCTCGTGTATTTAATCCCACCTGTCTCTGTGTTTTCTCATCCATTTGTCTGAAGTCGACATTATTGTCAGTTGCTACCAGTGTGACTTTTTTGCCTCTGCTCACCTGTGCTGCCTGGATTTGTGTGTTATTCTTCATTAAACCATCATTTACTCTTCATATCTGGGTCCATCTCATCTACCTCACCACCTCACCTTCACATATTGTGACACTTTCATATGGCAGTCTCTGAGCCAGAGGCAGTCCATGATCCAGAGGCAGTCTATGAGCGAGCATAGAGTCATAGACAGCGGTTTTTACAGAAGCCTGAAACAGCTAGCTTAGAAACAGCTAGCTTAGAAACCGACTGGTACCTCCTCTCTCCTGACATGTTGATCAAATTACCGACTTTGCCTGAATTCACAGCACATGATTTATATTACCGTCATAAACAACGTTTCTCCTTAAACCGGAGACTTAAAAACGTACAAAAGATGCTAACCAGTTTTTTCCAAACATGCTAGGCTACATGACGGTACGGCATTGTTTCCATGGTTACTGGTAGTTAGACGCTTACCGTTGCCATAATGCAATATTTTTCATTTTTCTAATCATACTAACTTATAAATTATATGAACGTTAATCTTCTTACCTTGTAAAAAGTGTTCACTGCAAACCCGCCATTTCACCGAGGGCTGCTATCCGCATCATTGCTCATTAAAAGTTATAAAATAAAATGACAAGTTTGGTTTCCACCCTTGTCTGTTAGCGCAGCAACCGGTGACCATTTTATTAGGACACCGCATGTGTGTTTCTAACGGCATTTACAAGAGCGAACAGGTTGTTTTCACGTCCATCACGGTGGACAGGCTGTCCTGTCAGATTAGCATACGCAGTGAGTACGCATGCGCATTAAGAGGAGCTGTCAGTTAAGCATACGCGACAAGATACGACAAAAATAAGTCAATAAATTGCTTTCAATGATAACTAGATGGATATACATTCATTCATTGTCGTGATTTCAAAGTGTATTTAAAGCAGGGTCTAACTGTATCTACAGTCAACTACAAAACACACGCCGTATAAAACTCCCTTCCTGTTCCGTGATGATGGTCTGAACCGCTAAGTCGGAATGTCATGCAGCTGTTAAAAACAAAGTGTATGACGATCTAACTTCTACTCATGATATGTTGCTTATTAAATAACAGCATGTGCTAATGACAGATACAGCCGTCAGTTTGTATCTGATGCTGATGTGAACAGGCCGAGGTTTGAAGAGGGTGACGTCACGTGCAAAGTCAGAAAGCATGCAATGTTTCTTTAAAAATTAAAAATAAAAAAAAAATGGGGCGTGCTGTGGAGGCGCAGGGGGTTAGCACGCCCCACGCTTGGAGGCCTCAGTCCTCGACGCGGACGTCGTGGGTTCGACTCCCGGCGACCTTTGCCGCATGTCTTCCAGCCTCTCCTTCTCCCTTTCCTGTCAGCCTACTGTCATAAAAAATACGAGCCAGTAGCGCTGCAAAAACTCTTAGGAGAAGAAAAAAATAGTTTCTTTAAAAAAACAGAGAACATGAGGAGAGGAAGTGAAGCTGCTGCAGAAGATGTCAGAATAAGAGCATGACTATTAGAAACCTTAAGAGTGGATAACCAAAACTTCAACACAGAAGTTGACCTTTATTCAACTGAAAGTTTACAAAACAGCTAAGTAAATTCATTCTTCTGGAAAAATTCATTTAGGGGAAGCTAAGTGTGCTAGATGTTTTCAAACACTAAACTAAAGAGTTAGCTCTGCTATTAGCGCATCAGCAGTTATATCTGTGCCCACTGAAACTCCAATCCTTGAGAACTATTCCTGAACTTTTAGGTCCATCTCTGCTTCAGCAAAGCCAGATCAAATAATCAGTTCCTTAGTGAGGATTTGCAGAACCTGAAGCCATGTTGATCAGGCGATACACCTGTTTTATTCAGGTGGTAAAGTTCTGAGAGAGAACATCAGAACCAGCAGGTCCAATCTCAAAAACAAAAAAATAATAAAACAGAAATGTGTAAATCTCTGATGACTGCAATGGCACTTTTCCCAGTTCCACACCAACAAAAACACATTATAGATACTACAGGGCCTTTCTGCCAACAGGTGACCTTTGGCCTTCCGACCTTCAGCCTCTGGTCCCAGAAACGGTTATTAATGTGTTGCATCAGAATTCCCAGACTTCCTCCCAGATACCAGCAGCCAGAGAAGAGATAAAAGCGTAGAAATGGTCAGTTATGGTCCGCTGCAGCTCCGGCCTTCATGTTGAGATGCATGCTGTAAAACCGACAGACTGACTGCCGTTACGGTCAGAAGGAAAGGAAACAACAGATTGTTTAATCCTAAAGTATTTCCAGGTCCAGGAATGTTTAGAAACAACAGAAACGTCGGCGTTGTGAGTCCTTAAGGTCCAGATTTCCTGTTAACAGTGGAGCTCGTATGTACAGATCAGAGACCGAGTCCAGTCCAGGTCCGGTGTGAATGTTCCAGGCGTTTTGTTCGTTTGGGGCAGAGAGGCGGACCGCCAGCGCCTCCCTCGCCCTACATGACGCTGCACTTCCCCTTCAGCTTGTCGGCTCGTTTCTGTTTCCCTGAGCGCTTCCCGTCGATGCTCAGGCTCATGTCCCGCTTCTTCTCCAGCGCCAGCAGCTCCTGGAACAGCTCCTTCACGTTGCTGTTCGTCTTCGCTGACGTCTCCATGAAGGCGCACTTCCAGGAAGTGGCCTGAGCCTCGCCCACCTTGGTCTCCACCTCGCGCTGGGCCGTCTCGTCGCTCTTGTTGCCCACGAGCATGATGGGAATGGACTCCACGCTCCCTTTGATGGCCAGAATCTGCAGATTAATCAGTTACTTATAAGTACAGTAGGTCTAAGCATTGCTGTTTGCAGGCCTGTCACCATAAAATGTCCCAGAAATTATTACGATAATATTATTGTTTTTAGACAATTTTCAAGTAACATAATGGTAATAAAGGCATAATAATACATTGTCAAAGCACAATAAACTTTAAATTCTAATGAATATTTAACACTGGAACTGGAAGACATTTAATATATCCAAAATAAATCAACAAAAACAGAAACAATAAATAAAAATTGTAAAGTCTCTGTAAACAAAACTGTCCTGCAAAAATAATGGCTGTTTGAGACCAAAAAGAATAAAGATTTTTGTCATCCAGTGTTTGGACAAAAGAGACAAAAGGGAAAAATGATAATTATTGAGCTTGTATCAATTAATGCTACTAATGGATTTATTGTTTATTGCGACAGGCTTATTAAGTACATGAACCACTTTGCCTACTTTTAATTAATATGTACACAATTTAATTGAAAAACAAATACACATTTGAAGTGGAAAAAATGGAAAACTATAAAACAAGTTGTAAAAAAGTAAACTCATTATTATTCATTAAAGCACTTTTTGGTTAAATTTCAACATCTAGTCCTCCAGAAATACATTTCTGTGGCGGTAGGATTGTTCCGGCATTTCTGTTTGGATTTTAAAAGTATCACAACATTGAAAATGATCCATTAAGAGTTTTATGATCTTAACTGTTGATTGGAAACAACAGTTTTTCATTCAACGCTGTAGAATCTAATATTCTGTTATCGACGTTTGGGGACTGTGAGGGCGTTCACCTCTTATGGACTAGTGAAATGTTGGTTGATAAATAATCTATAATAAGGATTCTATTAAAACTGATTCGATATCAACCTAGTGGTCGAAGTGTGAACTACACCTGATTCGTGGAAGTGAACGTGTGAAATGTGGTGAATTTTCACAAATAAATTCTGTAATTAATGTTAATCCTGAGCTTAAAACATATATTCAGGTGGACTAATGTTTTCTACAACTGATATATCAAAATAAACAACATGTAACTACATTTCTAGAAGTTATTTTAGTTTTGTATTTGAGGCTTTTTTGCGACACCAGGATTCTGAGCCTCCTGTTCGTCAGACGGGACGCAGACGGACCTGTTGGTAGATGGGTTTGAGCTCCTCCAGGGACTGGCGGCTGGTGATGGAGTAGACCAGGATGAAGGCGTGACCTTTGGAGATGGAGAGCCGCTGCATGGCGGGGAACTGGTGACTTCCTGTCGTGTCAGTGATCTGCAGCGTGCAGACGCTCTTGTCGCAGCTGATCACCTGCAGAGACGACAGACATTCAGGTCACAATCTGGGTCAGCGGTTCAGATTCTGCATACCTTCATTCCTTTTAGCCAAATATTTTAGAGGCAAAACATGAAGACATGATGTTTTGCCTCCTAGGAGATGTTTTTTCTGAACAATCAGGAAAGACATGTTTGTGTCTCACCTGTCTGTAGGTGTCCTCCACCGTGGGGATGTAGGTGTCCCTGAAGGTGCCTTTAACAAACCGAAGAACGAGCGAACTCTTCCCCACCCCGCCTGCTCCGAACACCACCACCCGGTAGTCGTTGCTCTGCTCAGGCATCCTGGGAGCTGAAGTCCTCCTGCCTCACCGGAACAATCACCTGTATGCTGATGAGCCCAGAACACAACCGGACACACTTCATTATGTAAACGCTGCTTTAAAGGGAACCTATTATGCAAAATTCACATTTTGTGCATTTTTATACTTCCATTTGGGTCTCATCTGCTTCTAAAACAATCCTAGTGCTTAAAAAAATCGAGTGGTTTGTTTTTATTGGTGTCTGGAAAGTGAGCCATTTCCAAAACCTCAATCTATGAACACTGCACGGTTACCTAGCAACCGAAGCACATTTACTCAGCTGGTTTTACTGCTGTATGCGCTGTACAATGGCTGCTGGAAGAGAAAAAGTGCTATGTTGTTGACTCCCCATCCACTCTTGTTGGTTACGCAGGAGGCTCCACTTCTGCTTTTCAAAGATGTACGGTTGTACGTCTGTTTGCAGCCATTTTCACATGAAAACATTGCGTTGGGGGGCGTGGCCAGCAGCAGGTTATTTGGATTTTAAGTGATAAAGCCCCTGAAACAGCTGAACTCTCATTATGAAAGAATGACTTTGTGCAAAAAAATGTAATGAACAGGCTTTGTATAGGCCATAAACCTGTTGAAGGAAGCTTAACGGAGAAATTATTTAACTTTCTTCATGAACTTAGAAAAGTATTTACCTTTCTCAAACACTTTTTCACATGACAACAAAAGATTTTCATTTTATGTGAAAAACCAACACAATGTATCTAATTGAAGTAAGAGGAAAACTTTTGATGGTTTTCAATATTTTCACAAACAAAAACCAAGAACTACTAAATGAAATGACATGAAAACCTCTGAAAAAGAAACTTCCTTCTACACGAAACGTAAACAAAAATGACGTCGGATTTTAGTGGCTGTTGGATTTTTCTCTTGCTTTTGTTAAGAGTCCTGCTAGCACTAGGCTAGCGTGTTTGTTTTGGTTGTATTTACCCAGAATGCCCTGCGCTGTAGGCCCTCCCTGTTTTTGGAGCGGTCTCCGCCGGTCCGCTTGGCGTTCACATCTGCATTCAAACTGAACCAGAGTTCACTTCAACCAAACCCAGACCGAGGTTTGGAGGACCAGAATTCACTTTCTTCACAGTTTGATTAGCATTTACTCCTCCCCAAACGGACCGGACTTTATAGGCAAACGGACGGCAGTTTGATTAAAGTGGACTAAACAGGCTTTGACTAGAGTGGCCTAGTCAAAGTACAAATCTAAATCCTGCTGAGAATCTGCGGCGAGACTAAAAACGGATGCGCTTTCTGCAGGAATGAACTGGAACCCGGGTTCTGAATACATTCAGAACCCGGTCCAGTTGGAGCCGGGTTCAGTGCTTCCAGTCAGTCCAGGGTCTCCTGCTCTGACGTCACCAAGCTCCTTATCTGCTACACACACACACACACACACACACACACACACACACACACACACACACACACACACAGTAATGCTGCTGTAAACACTCAGGATGCTATCAGGAGGCAGGTATGTAGGGGTGTGTGTGTGTGTGTGTGTGTGTGGGTGTTTGTGTGGGGGTGTGTGTGTGTGTGTGTGGCTCTGAGAGAGAGAGAGGGTCGCCATGGTAACTGCCCTCCGAGGAGGCATTGAAGGCGACGGAGATGAACTGCAGAGAGATTTATGCACCGAGAGAGCAGCGCAAACATTTCATCACCAGCAGGGCCGTTGCCGTGGTTACCCGCCTGCCCCCACACCGCCTGATGTCACTTCCTGTGCGGAGGCAGGCGGCGGGGAAAACACCGGCAGAGGAGAACCAGCAGCACCGGACCCGGCCGAACCTCCCAGGATTAACATTCACATACGACCCGATGCTATGATTTTAATAATACATGTATTTTTAACACAAACAAAGCTATGAAACATCAAATGTCACTAAAGTACAAGTAAAATTAAATCCAATGGTTTACTGAGCAGTTTAATTATATTAAAAAAAAAGTCAATTAAAAACTTTGCAAATCGTTAATATTTTGTAAAAAATAAAATAAAATAAAATACTTTAATATCAGAGGTGGGCAGAATACCCAAAAACTGTAAAAAGTAGAAGTGGCACCACTTCAGTATATTTTTACTCAAGTAAAAGTAAAATCAGTCAAGAGTAAAAAAAGTATTTGGTAAAAAAAATAAAATAAAATAAAATAATGAGTAAGTGATCAAATTATTAATCATTTAATATTTAAAAATTACATCATCAGATGGACTAAAATCTAAAGTTAGCTGGAAATGTTCGTATTCTAAAGATTAAAATGAAAATAATTTATAGAAATAATAAAATCAGGCATTATTATTGCTTGTTTGATAATAAACCAATATTTTATGAATTATATAAATCATTAAAGTCCGTTAACATAACAAAACTTTCCCTTTTTAAAAGACAATCAGACAGTTTCCAATTTTTTTTGCCAAATTTTTTATGTTTTTGGTTTGTGTTTGAGGGGCCGATCAAAATCATTGGAAGGGCCACAAATGGCCCCCAGGCCACACGTTGAACATCCAGAAACTTTACTCAGGAAAAAGTAAACAGAATAGCGTAAAAATACTCCTAAAAGTAATCTTTCCCAAAAAGTTACTGAGGTAACTGAGTAAATGTAACTAGTTACTACGTGACTCTGTTTAATATCAAAGAAGATCTGAGAAACACAACAACTGAAGAACAGATAATTTTAGGTCCACAGCATCTCAATGTGATTTGAGTCCATACTTTGACTAGGCCTTTCCAGAACGTGTTTTATTTTCGACTCATTGTGTCTCAGAACGACTGATGATGAGGAAATTCATAGTTTTGATCTTTTTGGAGAAGGGATGTGAAATCGTACAGAAATGTTGGTTTAATTTGGGTTTTAAAAGGTTAACAACAATCATCATCTTTAAAATTGAGTCTTTTTGGTGTTCATTTTATCAAAGTCAGAACTGTTTTAAAAAAAATCTGAGACTTTTATGTCTTAAATTTCTCACTAAAGTGAAGGTTTTGAAGTTATTATCCAGCTCCAGCCTAACAGGAAACATGTTCACAGCTTATTAATAGAACAAAATAATTAGCACGTTATGTAATTTCCCGGCTCCCTAAAATGAGACGGGACACAAACAGCAGACAGTTCACACTCTCTCAGACTGGAAGCTGCAGCAAAAATCAAACATTTTGATGTGTTTGGAGTCCTGGAATGAGGCAGGCTGGACGTTTTCTGGCAACTGGAGTGGAACAATGGTTGTTTTCCAATTTAAATGTGACCCGTTATGCTTCCTTGAACAGGCAGGTTGTTTATGGCCTAAATAAAACATTTTTGTTACCTTTTTGGCTCAAAATTGTTCTTAGATAATGAGATTTTAGCTGTTTTCTTGTTTGCAAAATGGCTGCAAACAGATGTGCAATTTTACAACCGTGCATCTTTGAAAAGCAGAAGCGGAGCCTCCTGCATAACGAACCAGAATGCAGCAAGTGGTTTCTGGATGGTAGGTAAACACAACAAATTACTTTGTCTTTTCCAGCAGCTGTTGTACAGCGCATACCAGCTGACCTAACATGCTGGAGCTCAGGTTGGGTTGCTAGGTAACCTCTCTGCAGTTGTTATGTATTTTCCAGGCATATTTTAGCACAATCAAGTAATTATGTTAACAATAGCTGCTGCAAAAATTGACATTTACATCACAAATATGACTTAAAATAAATTAGACTTTGTAATGTAAAATCTTGAAATTGGGCCTCTGTCTCTTTAAGAAGTTCCTGCTCTTTCTGAAGCTTCGCCTCCAGGAAGTCATCCCAACATGGCTCCTCTATTAACCCTTTAACTTTGTTTTTACCAGCGTTGTTCTGAGAAGCAGCTCCTATAACGAGCTCAGCTAATTGCTGCTGGCTAGTCTGAAGGAGCTGAGTGGGGGAGGAGCTTCGACTCCAAGGCGGGGCTTGTTTTTGATGACAGAATAACATTATAAAATATAATATTAAACATGATACCGCCCCTTTAAAATCACATTTCTCTATTAATTTGTGAAAGTTCTACATTTTTTACAAGAGCATAAAATAGCAAATTATCTTTTCTGTTACACAGAAAAATTTATACCTTTTTATTATTGATGTATAAAGGCTTCAAAGAAGATTCTTCATATTTTTATTTTCCAACTCCGGTTTACGTAAAGTGACGTAATTACCACGGAATGATTGACAAAAAAGATACATTTTCATTCTCAATGAGAGACTAATTTGAATGAAACTGAAGGTATTCCACAGTCACTGCAGCTGCCTTCACGCACACGCGCACGAACACACGCGCACGCGCGCACAGAGCAGCTGCTTTGTTCTCGGTTTCAATCAGCTGCAGCTCACCGGCCTCATTATCTCCTTACATCATGTTAATCCGTGTGACTGACTGCGCGCCATAGTAAGGAGGGCCCGTGCACGCGCACAGCTGGACACGTGCACCCACTAGTTCCCATTACATAAACACGCACACGCACCCACAGGACACGCACGAAACCGGTTCGGCACCGAGCCGGGTTTCAGATCCAACCCGGCCGCGGAGCTCCGTCCACCGGGCGCTGGCGGTCCCTCTGGCCGGGGATGGTGGCAGGATTTCGGTGCGTGTCTGTGCGGTGCGGCCGCCGGTCTGGGTGTGATGGTTGCGGACTCACCGTGCGTGTCACCGCCGGATCCTGCGGGGTTCTCCTCCTCTAGGCTCTGTGTGTGTCTGCAGGGTTCGGTTGGTTCGGAGCGTCTGTGAGCATCCCGGATCCTCCGCCTTCTGACTCACATCCCCACCATCATCATCACCATCATCACCGCCAGACCCGCTGCTGGTCGCTTCACTCCAACCCTCCTCTTCCTCCTCTTCCTCCTCCTACTCTCTGCTCCATCACCTCCTTCCCCTGGAAAACACAAGAAATAAGTTCGGCTTGGATTCTTTGGGTTTACTTCCAAAATAAAAGCCTTTTTTAAGATCAAATAAAACAATAGACACACAAAAAAAAATTAATGAGAAAGTGATTTATGACAAACAGAATAAAAACAATAAACTCATCACTCAGTAAAAATCAAATAAATGTGAAAAAAATACACATTATTATTATTATTATTATTATTATTATTATTATTATTATTATTATTATTATTATTATTATCATTATTATACAGAACAATTGTATTAATATAATAATATTATTTAAATTATAATATTATTTTATTCTTATAAATTTTGTATTATTATGTTATTTGAATAATATAATTATAATATTATTACAATAATATAATAATCAGTGATGTGTGCCAGGAACAAAATAACCCTCAAAATCAGAATATAGTTAAAGAGAACATCGGGTTTTGTACAACAACACATAAAAACATAATTTAAAAATTTGGATCATAATAAATACAAAGAAGAATAAAATTCCTAAAATAAGATCATTGATAAAAACTTTAATAGATCTCATTTTATGGATCTGACGTTACAGAATAATTTGATTAAAAGTTAAAATAAACTGAAAAAAATACATAAATAAATAAATAAACATAAATGAGTCGCGTGTTTTGGACTTTTATTTTGAAGGCTACGCGCTGCTGCCAACCGGAAGTCTCACTTTCACCATCCTCCTCTTTCTTGACAAAAATACATTTTTCCTTCACACCTTCACCTCAGTCAGCGTCACGCAGACACGTCAGCAGGAGAGAAAATAGAACAAAATTATGAAACACATGAATCAGAGATTTTATTTTTAAAAAACTAAAAGAGTTTAGTTTTCTAAATTAACAAATAATTTACTAACAGCTGATGCTTAACCAGCATAAACTGATATTTTGGTTAAATTAAGTGACGTTCTGCACATCTCTATTATTATTTATTTATTTATTTATTTATTTATGTATCATTATTGTAGCGGATAAAATCCTATATTTTAGGCTACTGGTTGCTGTTCCTGAAAGGTGTTGGATTCATAATGATGATCTTTAGTTTGACTTATGATAATACAGCAGAAAACTGTTTCCTCTTCCCATTAGCAACAGAATCCTGGTTGACCTTAAATGACCCCATCAGCCCCTGGTGGCGATATGGGAGTCACCAAGCAAAGCGAGCTCCAGAAACCGACAATTTTCTTTAACATTTATTTGGAATATTCGCCTCTCAGTTTATAAATACATCTGACACTCTAAATCCTAAAGTCTTTCTTAGAAGCCAGATATTAATAATTTACTGACAAAATGTCAAGCAACAACCAAGATAACTTTTTCAAAGGTGCAGCAACGAGAAGCAGCAACAATTACCAGCCTGAAACATTTCTGCTGACCCGTTGACAGACTTACTGAACTGAAGAGAAAAATACCGACTCCAATGAGTTGGATGATTTGTATACAGATGGGTTTTATGTCTTTTTTATGTTGAAATATAATATAAAAAATGATAGTTTCTGGAAATATCTACAAATTAGAGACTGTATTATTAAAGACAATTTCATACATAAGAATAATCCAATACAAGAATTTATGGGCTCAAGTAAAGTCAAATAAAAGGCATCCCCATTTTATAAATTATTTAATAGAATGCTAAAGGATGTATGTAAAAGTCTGGGGATTGTCTGGCAGAGGGACCTTGGCTGTATTTTTAGTGGTGAAAAATGGTTGAAAGTATTTTCAAATAATGGAATCGAGAGGGAAATTTACACACAATAAGATGGTACATAGATTTAATTTCACCACTGAACGGGCCTGCTCACCAATAACCTAGGCTGGAAATACAAAATACCAAAAAAAAATACAAATTTTATGAATAATTTGAATCCTTTGTCGCCCTCTAGTGGTGATAATGCAGAACTACAAAAGCTAAAGAACAGACTGCCGTCAGAAACAATGCAGTTTAAACTTTAAAAAATTACATCTGCATGAAGCACAAGACCTATTGGAAATGTCAATTTCAACGATGTAACTTCATAAAAGACAGAAAAATTAATTCCTTAAACTATGATGCGTGAAACTGAAAACAAAAACAGGGTAACTTCTGCTAAATATTGATCCATAATCCACAATAACTTCCATATTACACAATATAAATCAAAAACCAACTGAAAATTATTTTGAAACTAAAAGAGATTTCTGCCTACAGTCTCAAATGTAAAAACAGTATTAATAGCAGCAATAAAACAGCATTACAACACAATAATAATAAAACTTTAATGAAAGTTACAGGAAATTTAAAAATCAGAAACAAAAATTTAACAAAAGCAATTATTAACCCCAACACGTATTTTTAAAAAAAGGGTTTTCAATGTGAGATAAACATTTTCCAGAAGACTGTGTTACACTTTTTCCGCCACTAGGTGGCACTATTGAATGCCAGTAGGTTGGACTGCAACACTTCAGCTCCCCCTGGTGGTGGGGAAGTGATATCGCAATGATTTCTTTAAAAACAGCAGGTTGCTTTAAACGTTTTAAGGCGAAAATGATCCGATTTTTTAAAAATCCGACTATATTTTTATGCTTTTTAGTGATATTTAGACATAATTTTATCAGATTATTTTAGTGAATAGCAGATTAAATAAATCCCCCCTCCCTCTCTTCATCCCTCCTCTTCCTCGCTCTCCTCCTCTTCGTCATTGATCTTCAGCTCTTTCTGGAGTCATGAGGTAAGGACAGACCGCTCCTCGTTTCCTTTCATTTCTCTCTCCTTTCCCTTTGAATTCCGCTTTTCTTTCTGTGTTCGGAACAATCCAGTTGGGCTCGGTTCGGTTCGGTGGGTTCGGTGGGTTCGGTTCGGTTCTCCTCCCTGAGGCGGTTCCGACATGAACTGAATTTGTTAAAACATTTGATTCGTACATTTAACGTGAAATTGTTTTCCTTACATAAACGGGAGGAAAATGGATTCCGGATCCCGATATTTGGTAAATTGCGGGTTTTTTCAGAGAGATGCGGGATCGACCTGCTTTTCTCCTTCATGCGGGATGATGGAGGGATGATGGATGATGGATGATGGATGATGGATGGATGGATGGATGGATGGATGATGGATGGATGACGGAGGGATGATGGATGGATGGATGGATGGATGATGGAGGAGCTCATGAATCATAAATGTCGTCAGATAAAAACCGCAGCAGCTCAAATGAGGTCAAATATAAAAGCAGAATTTGCCGATTCTCCTCCGGTTCCGGTCGGATTCTGTTCGGTTTTGTCCACCTTCAGGTCACATTGAGCTGAATGCGGAACCAGGCCTGGTGTTTCCGGCTGGCCTGTCTGTGCCTGGCGGTACTGGTCGGACTGGGTTCACTGGTCCGTCCTGCTGGTTAAACCTTTGTGTTCAGGTTTTATATTAATCTGGTTTTAGTTTAATGCTGCTGTTTATTTGTGCTAAATAACAGATTTGTTCGCTGATCGAACTCCTTTCTTATTGATTTGTGATCATTTCTATAAAATAAATGTAAATTTTCCTCAAACCTTCCTCATATTTTGCATTTTTATGATGATCTTAGCGTCCATTTTAACATCATAAATTAATGCAGATGATTCAAATTTAATTTGTTAAAATTTTCACTTAAATCTTTTCATAAATATAAACTGAATTTAGATTTTTAAATATGATTAATTTATTTTCCGGGCGGGTCTTTGAGCCATAAAGCAGAAATAATGCGCTTGTCCGGCTTTAGGGGGCGCCACTGAGCATCACGTTGCTCCATTTGCAACAATAAAAAAGTCTCAGCAGCAGAAAGAGGAACAAGCATTAAATACACTCAAGTTATGCAAATCTTTAAAAAGCCACGAAAAGGCAAAAAATAAATCAGTAAGCAGAATATTTTTTAATTAATTGAAAATTAATCAAATTAACTGATTAATCAATGATTAAAATAATCATTTACTAATTTAGCAATGGATTGACTGGAGTGTAGAGAATTAAACAAGCAATTTGCTGAAAGATCAACACAGTTAGAGCAATAATTAAAACAAAACTATATAAAAATATAAACATTTTTCATTTAAAGGAAATGAAAACGTTTTTGTTCTGTAAATATGTTCTATTTTATTCTGTAACATTCAACATCTTTTCTATCCTGTTATTAATCAGTTAATCCACAAAATAATCACCAAATCAGCCAATCAAATGGAAAAGAGTTGTGAGATTTTCACACGTTAATGTTAGAATCATTACTGAATGAAAACTCTGCAGGATGTGGAATTATTTTATCTGATTAATTGTGACGCTCTACTGCTTTACTTTATTCTGATTTACTCTTTGATAAAAGCTGGAATTCAATAGGAAGAAACGTAAATGGAATCCTTCAGGAATCCTTTGGTTTTAATCTGCAGTTTGAATCAGAGAAACACCAGAATCTGATCAGGTTCTGCAGGGTGTGGCAGTGAACAGCTGCTTCTGCTTTCTCCACAAATATCAGGAAATAAATAAATGTTCAGTCAGAACAGAGCTGATGGAGAAACGGAACCGGGCTGATCGGACTCGGAGCGTCTGGAGGGGAAAACGATACAAACAGACAAAATGACATCAGGGTCTTATTGCTACGACTCATCTGCTGAAAGGATTTGTGTTTTCTGCTGAAGTTAGAGCTCGACATCCTGCAGAAGCTTCAGGCTAACAGACACAAAGTGATTCACCGAACAACAAAACGACAAAATTAAATCAAAATACAGGCAAACATGATGATTCTAAAAGTTTATTTCAGAGTCAGAATCAGCTTTTTTCACCAACTTTAAGGTTTTTTATGCTTAATTGATTCACAAGCCAGATGTTTTGTGGATTCTGGTCAGATTTAGTCTGGAAATCTCTGAAATGTAGATAAAGATCCAACTGTCTGTAACTGTCACAAACGTTCCTGGATGATAAAATGTCCCAGAATCACTGTGATAAACGAGAAACTGTTGTGTTTGGAGTAATAATAATGCAAGAAGTCACTCTTAACGATCAATTAACTCTAAATTATAATGAAGATTTAACACTGGAACTGGAAGATGTTTCAAATGTCCAACTAAAAATAATCAAAACAACAAATAAAATGAATTATTAAGTCTTTCTAAACTAAATTATCCTCCAAAAAAGGGTATAAAAACCAGACTGAAGACTTTAATCATCCAGTTTTTGGTAGAAAGAGAAAAACAATAAATCATGCAAATGGAAATTATTGAGCTGGTTTTAATTTTTAGTAAAGCTAAATTCTAACAATGGCTTTAATTTATGGGAATAAAACAGTTTCATTCTCATACAAAGGTGATTTTTAAAAAGAAAATCTTCAACTTTATTTTATTGAGTTCATAAAGTGGAAACTTATGTTAAATTATCCAGTGAGAAGAAGTGCAGTAGCTTGGAGACCCATCAAACCGGCACCCAATGGAGGGATTTGGAAGCACTGAAGTAAACTGAAGTAAAAACTGACAAAACCTTCAGTTCAAAACACAAAACCTCTGGCAGAGTTCAGGTGGATGTTGTGATTTCTGTTCTGGTTCTGATCCATGGTGATACTCTGAGGTTTACTAGCATGTTCCTCCCATGACAGTTTCACCAGACCAGCTATGCAAGTCTCACTTTTCTCCACATAATCAGTTCAAGTTGATGGTTTAGTGCTGTCACTACCTGATAAACATTGTGCTCACAAACAACACCAGTGTTTGCCTAAGTGCTCTGGCTGTTTACTCTCTACTTTAGCAAACAGCCAAGTGTTTTTTCAGTGTTAAGAGTTAAAAAGTATATATATATTTGAAATTTTAAAGCCTATTTTATGATTTTCTTTCACTTTAAACACTTTTAGTTTTCCTTTAGCTGCACTTAAGGCTTTAGGAATGAAAACTGCAGCTGATTTTTATAACGTTTATGACTCTATAACATAATGTGAACTACAAGATGGTTAAAAGACAAACACTAATAATCTGGAGGGAGCTGAGAGAACTCCCAATATTCCTTCAGACTTGTTGTTCACACATCATGCTTCAGAAAATCAACATTTCTCTCTGGACTGTAAAAATGTTACATAACTGTCATATAACGTGTGTCACCTCTGACCTTTAGTCGTCGTCCCTCCGGCCGTTTGAAGGTCTGATCGGTGGTTAGATAACAAGGATCAGTTTTTAATGTGATGTTTCTGCATGCCGCTCTCCGCCACAGCAGCTTCCAGTCAATCATTTCCATCCGTTCCCTTCATCAATCAGCCGCATTTTACTGTCTGACTTACAATATTATGATGATACTTGTTATTATTTTGAGGAAGGAGAGAGTTAGCAGTTTAAATAAGTGTTTTAATATGACTTACAATGTGGTCACAATACATGATAGGCACTGTCATATTGTGTGATCGTCTATAATAGTCATAATATCTGAGGACTGATGTTACTTTTCATTCTTTGTTCGACTTTTTCCTTATTTTTATTTTGGCATTTTCCACGTCTTCAAAGTTGTTGGCATAGCATTGTGTTAAAATGTCACAGCGCCACATTTTACGGTGGTCACAGAATATGGTGCAACACCGGAAGTTTCCTGGAATCAAACATGTTTCACTGCGAAAAGAGAAAACCGAGGCGAACGAGGCGAACGATGCGGCTGTTAGTGTTAATTCAATATCTGGAAGCGTTACCAACACTTTGTTCACTAACTACTAAAACTGAATATTTAGCTCCAAATGATGTATTTCTAGACTAGCTAAATATTAAGCTCAGAATTAAACATTTAGTTGGAAACTAACTAGTTTGTAAATTAAATATTTAGTTTCGAACTAATCAAGATTTTATTTGAGCGGTTTTGCAAAGAAAGGTAATGACCAGGAGGAATTGTGGGTCAGCAGCTACAGATATCATAACTAATATCATCCAGATATGAGGCTGTGAGATGCTGCACTAATAAGCAGATCATATTTCTTGACATCTCAGAAATATGGTAAAAACTGACAGACCCAGATGGTTAAAAATGTTTGGAGGATAGATTACATCCTGTAGAGCTAAATCAAATACTAAACGTAGAGATGGATCATCTGTGGAAAGTCGACCTGAAGCTGCAGCTGCTGTCAGGTTTCATTTGAAGTGAGATTTATTACCTGCCTGCATTGCTGCTGTGAAGCCATGATGCAAAACGTTAAAACCTCACAGAGAAACGGCGCCTTTAGAAACGGTTTGTGACTCAGAAGGTCAGAAGAGTCACATGACAGCCTGGAGCACAAAGTGGTGCAAGCTGCAGTGTGACGCAGTCGGCTAGCAGCTAGCAGCTAGCAGCTAGCCCAGACTTCTTCCTTCACTTCAGCCAATCAATAAAATAAATCAATTAAAAAACAATACATATACATACAGTCATAACTACAACAGAAGGATCAGTCATTTTTGCTACTAGTTCAAAAAGAAGTGAGAAGTTTATACTTTATACTATTCAATTTACCCTGATATCAAAAATACATAACAGTTTATATTGTATCAATACTTTTACATCACAAAAGATAAGTTTTTATACATATTGTTAATGCTGTATTTATCTGAATTATCCTACAATATCCTGTATTATTACAGGATATCAGACATATTTTTTTGAAAATAGCAAAAAAAAAGTATCATTTTCTAGATTTATCTTTTATTTTCCTCCTATTTTCTACTGTATAAATAATAACTTTTAATATAAAATTTATTTTGATTGATTTCTTTAAAGTCTTCATGCGTCTGTAAACAAAGAGTGAGGCTCTCTCCCTCCCGCCGCCCCACCTCCTCATCCTCCTCTTCATCCCATCCTCCATCTCTCCTCTGTGTCCTCCCATGAGATTGCTTGGTTACCGTGGCAACTGCATCCAAAGAAGGAGATGAAGAGGAGTAGTAGGAAAATCAGTGGGTTTAAGGCCGTCGTTTGACCTCATTCTGCTGCTTGCTTTTCTCTTAGACCTGCAGCTCCTTACTGGGATGATACTGGGTGATACTGGGTGATACTGGGCATGAATATGTTCAGATTTCTGGTGTTTGTGAGTGGGTGTGCTGCAGTCTTCAGTGTTTTCACAGCTGCAGCACAAGTTAATCTTTTTTATCCTGTCAGCAGATTACAGCATCTTTCCTTTCATGTCTTTGTTTTCAGATTAAATTTTCGTTTCCATTTTAGCTCAGAATCAACACATTTTATGCTGTGAATCAAATAAGATTCTAACCTTTGATTGTTCCTTTAATCATGAAGCTTTGCAGCGACTGCAGCTCCGTGTGTGTTGGCCTGTGTGTGGGGGGGTGTGTGTGAGTGAGAGAGAAAGAGGAGCTGGCTTGATTTATGCTTGTCACCATAGTAATGAGGCAAGGGATGCCACCCTGTTGCCATGGCGATGGTGAACATCAATATATCTGAGTTCTTTGATGGAGGACATAAAAAGATACACACACACACACACACCCCCACACACACCAGCTGAGCTCTGCAGTGTTAGGCGGCCCAAACGGTAACGTCTCTCATCCATAAGGGGAATTTTCAGACGTTTACTTTGTTTTTAATGGAGATGCAAGAAAATGGCAGCGGAAAACGGAGCAACTTGACATTAAATGAGTCAAAACGTTTCCTGTTTCCTGCAGGCCAGAGACTCATTATCCTCAGTAAAACGAATATTTAGTTCACAAACTAAATATTTAACTCTGAACTAAATACTAGACATTTAGTTCCAAAGTAAACATTTACTTTCCAAACCAACTCATTTGAATATTAGCTAAATATTGAGCTAACTAGTTGGTTAGCTTGCTAACCAACTGATGCTAGTTGCTTCTGCAGTTAGTTGCTGCCAGCTGACTAACTTTGCAACTTACTTTTCAAACTAAATATTTAGCTTGCTATTGCTAGCTAGTTATTTAGCTTGCTAACAAATGCTTTAGCTAATTATTTAGCTAATAAACTAGTTAGATAGTTAACAAGCTAAATATTAAGGGCTAAGCTAAATATTTAGTTTGGAAAAAAAAATATCTACTCTGGCACTATTTTGATTGCTTTATTATTGATTGTTTTGTTTCAGCAGACCCATCATACACATAGACAGAAAAAAGAACAAATACATTAATTTATTTAGTTAAAATAAATATTTAATTCACAAGCTAAATGTTTAGTTTGTAAACTCAGATATTTAGCTTGTGACATAAATATTTAGTTAATGACTGTTGGCTTTAGAAGTGTATGAATAACATGATGAAAATATAATGAACACTGAACGTTACTGTTAGTTGTTTACTGTGTAACTTTGCAAAGATTTTGTTCTGCATGTGTAAACCTGCCATGTTGCTGTTGTCCTGCAGGGGGCGCTGCAGTGGGTGAACATGGCCAACGCTGTGGTTTCCTACGACCATCTGGCCCTGCAGGTGGAGGTTCTCCGCAAGGAGAACTCCCACCTGCGGAGGGAGCTGCAGGACAACTCGCACCACCTGTGCAAACTGGAGACGGAGACGTTTGGCATGAAGGTGAGTCGACCAGCTGCTGCAACGCAGAGACTCTCTGAGAATCAGTTTAAATCATCTGAACTAGTGACAGGCAGGTTTCCCTCCATGCTGACTGATTATCAGATCAAATACTGAAAAACAAACAAAAACTGGATAGAATAGAAATATCCTTGATACGTCGATTCACACAAAAAACAAAAAAAGTTACAGCATATCAGTGCAGTGCAGAAAAACAGATGCAATGAGAGAAAAATGCTTTTATTTAAAAATGAGTAAAAACAGAATAAATGTTTGTGAAAACTCCAGCAGGGATACAAACATTTATTGATTTAGTTATGAAGTCTGAAGCTGCTTCAGGGGTCAGAGGTCATGGATCATAGAACAGCCTGTTCCCTTACTGTTGTGACTTCAGGAAGAATCAGATTTAAGTTGAAATGAGGAGAGTCTTCTGATCGCTTCATTTGTCCTGGGTTCAAAACTAAAGACCGTCAGGACCAGGCTACGAAAAAACACTTAGAAATGAGTCGGAATAATACGAGAAAACATCATAATAATACGAAAAGGAAGTCATAATTTTATAAGAATAAAGTCATCAACAAAAATGATTATAATGTGAGAATAAACCTGTAATAATATGACAATAAAGTCAGAATAAAGTCAGAATAAAGTCGTACGGCATAAGTCAAAATAATAAGAGAATAAGATTGTAATAATATAAGATACAAGTCATAAAAAGTAATAATAGTATGAGAAAGAAGTTGTAGTATTAATGGAACGAAGTAGGAATGTTATGGTAATAATTTAAAAAGTTAAAATGAGGAATGTTGAGCATCTTGGGATGTTATGTTTTGGTATCAGTTTTAAATAATAAAATATTTCATCTTTTAAAACATCAACATCAAATTATTATCAGCAGCTGCAAATTGCAAATCTAGATTCTTATGTAAGTTTTCCTAATGACATTAAATAAAGTCAGAAAATAGTTTCAGTCATTAAAATCTTCTCAGTTCATCTGAACACTTTTAGCTTCAAGCAACTCAGAACCTCAAAGTCTTCCTGAGATTTATTTAAATTTGTACATATTTCCTTCACAAATTAAGCAAAAACACTGAATTAAAGAAATAATAAATGAATGTATAAAAGCAGCTGTTAATCCTGCAGCTCCAGTCACACCAGCATGCGTGTGCTCTGTCACGTGTCCAGATGTTGAGCAGCTGGATTATCCAGCTTCTGTTCATCAGTCAGGATGTGCAGCAGGAAGAAGACGGACTGAATCCATCTGATGTATAAAAACCTGTTTTTATGGATGGTTGATGCCAGGACTTTGTGTTTTAGCCAGATTAGTAAATATTTTAATATTAGTAATATTCTGGGTGCAGGAGATGCTGAAGCAGCTGCAGAGCAAACTGGAGCAGGAAGCAGGAAACCTGGCTTCATCCGGGAGAACCGACGTGCTGCACCAACTCAAAGGTAACAACATTTATCCTCATTAAACACACCACAAACACACAATAAAAACACCACAAACACACAATAAAAACACCACAAACACACAATAAAAACACCACAAACACATAATAAAAACACCACAAACACATAATAAAAACACCACAAACACATAATAAAAACACGCCTCAAGCAGTGAGAACTCCTCTGGGACGCTCTTCATTTCCACAGGAATGGATTGACTCGTTCAGCTAATCTGATTGGCTGCCTCGTTATGACTCGGTCCAATTAAATCATCTGAACCTGAATCCAGTTAGGCTGAGCAGAGATTAAAAGCAGAACGCTGTTTTCTGTCTGACATAAGTGGAAAGAAATAATCAGATAAATGAAACTAATGCAGCAACTGAGTCGAGTTTATAATTAAAGGGAATAAAAAGCAGCTGTTGTAACTAAACAGAAGAAATATTTGAGGAAAATACTTAAATTCAAACAACCAAAATGTACCTAAAACCGAGAGATAAAGTTTGTTTTATTAAAAGAGTTTAAAGTATTTATCTAGAGAGATCAAATCATTGGTTTTGTTTGTTTTCATCATCCTCACCAAAAACACAGGATATTTATTTAGAAATCTTGATATAATATTCTGATCTCCTGTTAGCTTGTGTCTGGGAGTCCTATCAGTTATACACTTGAGTTGTAAATAGTTTCATTTACTTGAGTGACTTATTTGAAAAAAAAATACTTTTAACAGTATTTTTACCACACTGTATTTTGAGTAATTTTATTATGAAGTATTTCTGCTCTTACTTCAGTAAAATTTCTGGATTTTCTACCAACTGAAAAACAAACATGTTTTATCCAAAGATTCACCAGACAGACACACAGCTGCAGACTAGTTAAAGTTTCAGAAGTTTTTAATTGAAAGAAACTGATTTGGAAACATTTTATTTTGCCTGATTTTGCTACTTTTTGTAACTTATATGAATTATTGTCCATTTTGTCCTTAAAATACCAAATTTCCACATAACTTTATGTTTTGGTCCCTCTGATGATGTAATTTTTAAATATTAAATGTTGAGTAGATTTTTAACCAAATACCTTTTTACTTTTACTTTAGTGAAGATATGTTGAAGTAGTGCTACTCTTATTGAATAAAGGTTTTGGGAACTATTAGCTAATGCTAAAAATAATTTCTCCAAATGGAGATCACAGGGATGGTTCCTCAGTTTTCTCCTCCTTCTTTAGAGCTCTACATGGATCTCACCAACTACTACGAACTCAAACACCAACCTCACAACCTGAGGCTTCTGGCTTCCGGTCTGGGCGGCGCGGGGATGAGGGGCGTCGCCGGCGCCGGTCCGGCTTTGAGTGGCAGCTTGGATCTAGAGGATCACCTGGCTCTGCCTTCGTCCTCCTGCTGCTCCTCCTCCTCCTCTATGGCTGCCGTGAACCGAGCCAGGAGCCCGCTCCGAGCGGCGTCTCGCCAAAGCCTGGTGTCCGGCGGGGAGACCGCCATCATGCTGCCTCATCACTTCCTGGATGGAGCTCCGCCCCAGACGGCGGTGATCTGTGAAGGAGACGGACGGCTGAGCGACCATCACTTTGAGGAGCTGTACAAAGAGAGGTCAGGAAATCAACCAAAAATATTGTTTATTTTTCTCACTAAAATATTAAATAGAAATAACTTAATGTGATGACATGTCATAATAACAAATTGTCTCAAAAGTTATTCAGATTAGCAATAATAATCCTGTTTTGAGACCATTTTCAAGATATATGATGGTAATGGCATAATAATAATAATGCAAGAACATTTAACATTGAAACAGGAAGGCATTTTAAATAACCAAAATAAATAAACAAACTATAAAAACAACAAATGAAAGATAGAAGCCTATCCAAATGAAATCTGGAAAATTAAAAAATTAAAATTAAAGATGGAAGATAATAAAAATAGAGTGTGATTGAGTAATTAAATGCATAAATTTGTTGTGCATTACATCATTTTGTAACATCTGAGGAGTTTAGACATAATATGGTTTGGTGCAATCTGGCTATGCAGTTAGCATAGCAGCATGTTACTAGCTAAAAACGCTTCAGTACATCAAATAACAGAAAATGGAGAATAAAAACAAAGACAACATCTGAGTGACTAAAATTAAAAAGGTACTGGTTGGGAAACACAGGTAGCGAGCACGGCAATAACTTTTACTAGCTGAAACTGAAGAGACAAACTGGGATCAACTGAAAAATTTACATAATCCACGTAACTTAGAAATAAAGTACATTTTAACTAGTTAACTAGAGAACTCCATTAGTAGCAAGCATAACAGTATTTAATAGCTAATGAAAATCAGTTAACGACATACTGTAAGCATTGTCTCAGTTCCTGTTTGGAGGTTTTATTGAATTATTACATGAAAAAGAGGCTAACTGTTGGATTTTGATCCCTGTAGGAACTTTCTGCTGGGAGAAATTGACCGAGAGGAGCGGGAACGTCTGGAGGTTCTCTCACACACCTGTCACAGGCTGGCACAGCTGCCGCGCATCGATGAGGTGAGAACGAGACATAAGATCGCTGCTTCCGTTACCTTACCGTCTTTAGTTAACCTCTGACCTCTGTGTGCTGCTCCAGATTTCCCTTCAGTTGGATTTAATCCGGCAGAATCTGGAAGACAAAGTGCATCGTTCTCTGATGGCGGAGCGCTACTTAGCAAGCAACGAGATGGTGCACAGGACTCAGGTGAGGCCGCTGGCAGCTGCACTAATTAGAATAACAGGAAGGCTTAACAGGTGCAAGAAAAACATTTTATTTCTGCTGTCTGTGGGTTCCTCTGTGAAAGTAGCTCTGGGTGCCAGATGACAGAGACGCTCCTTTTGTTGTCTTACATTATTTCATGTTTAATTTTTAAAAATGGGACATTATATTTTAATTGACTTTTACATGCAAATGCTTGAGATAAAAATGACTAATTTCCATTTTTTGTCCCATTGGCAGGTTGATGTATATGATGTTTAATAATAATAATAAGAAAAAGCAGCTTTAGACTGCTGCACAAAAAAACTCCTCATGAAGGAGAAAAGGGGAAATTTAACTGTTTTCAATTAGTACTCTATATGGTTTAAATTGATCAGTTGAATAGAGTCAGCATAACAGCGCTAAAAATAGAGTTAGCCAAGGTAAGGCTACGCTAAGCTAAGCAGGCTAATCATGTGACTAGAAAAATTAGCTTGTGTCCTAAACCTAAACAAATCTACTGCATAGATTTAATATGATAAATAAATAAAATATAAAATAAAATAAATAGTTTTACTATTCATTGTAATCTACAACTTTACTGCATTTAGATTAAGTTGTCATTTTGGTGTGCCCCCCAGTTGTTCCCCTGCCTGGCCCCCTTGAGAAAAATAATCTAGATACGCCCCTGCAGGTGACGCAGTTTGTGTCAACAGTGAAAGTTGCTGGTATAAACAGCATTTTTAAGCGGTTTCAATGCGGTTTATGTGTTGCAGATGCGAGCAGCTCGCCTGGAGCAGCTGGAAAAAGAGCTGCATGAGGCCAGAGGGGGTCAGGAGAGCCAGCTGCCGGTGAGACGGGCTGCACACACCAGCACACACCAGCACACACCAACACACACCAACACACGCCAACACGAAACAGCACACACCAACACACCCCAACACACACCAACACACGCCAACACGAAACAGCACAGAAAGGGGTACAAATCAGAAACAGAGGGTTGGGCCTTCCTTAAATGTGAAGCTTGACGAATAGGTCCCGGCTTTATAAAGATTTGCATGAGGAGGTACCATGTAAACGCGACAGAATTTATTAATTACACTTAAATATTAAATTTTTATAGTTAATTTAGTCTTTGTCATGAAATCTTTCTAAAGTAACACTTCCTTGGTTCATACATATTGTGTCCTGATGTTTGACGGTGGGTTAACGCTGGCATCATTCACTCAGCCGCAGCAGAAGACAGTTTGGAAATCGTCAGCAGTCCTTCAGTCGCACCATTAGTCTCACTTCAGAAGACGTTCCCAGTACAGCTCCACCTGACATAGAGTCACCGAGCCGTCGCTGGCCCACACCCAGAACCCGGGGTACAGCGGCTCCTTGAAGGTGGAGGTGAAGGTGTGCAGGTGAACCATCGCGTCCTTGGAAACGCAGAAAAACGAGAGCGTCCCCTCTGGGCAGTTGAGGTAAACGCCGACCCGGTTGCTGAAGGGTTCAGGCGAGCAGGACTGGAATCTCTTGTTGTTGTGGCACGGCGTGTAGAACCCGTTGGAGCACTCCAGACTCCAGGACTGCTGGTTGTGACCCAGCAGGCAGCTCGCCGTGTCTCCGCCTCTGGAGATGTTGTTGTAAGTAACGCCGATGTCGGCGCCGCCGCTCCATGATACCTCCCAGTAAGCCAGGTCCAGCAGCCCCTCTCTGCACAGAACCTGGGGGCATTGCTTGAATCGCTCCGGGTGCTCCGCACGCCCATCTGTCAACCAGTCTCGAATTGCCTTTCGGTTGCCGTCAGCTAAGCGAAGCTCTGAGTTGGCCGTGTTGGGGTCAAAGGTCAGATAAATTGCAGCTGTTGGTAAAACAATAAAAACATTTCATGAGCCTCAGATGGCAGGTAAACAACATGGAGCTGGATTCTGCACCAGGCTTTATTCATTCAACACTTTTGATGTTTGGTGTGAGATACCAAGTATTTTTCAACTGAAAATAAAAGTGCAGAGTAATCTAAGTAAAGTCATAATTTACTTTGTGAAAAGTCCAAGTGAAAACCCAAATATTTTGTCATTTTTATTATGCAAAGTTTTTACATTTATCTGACTTGATTTCCAGTTACAACTCAACTCTGCTAGAAACTAACCCGTAAGCTTCCAGAAGGCAGATCTAACTGAGAAGGCTAACTAAAAACCTAGATACACTAACGCTAAAGCACTACAACATGGTACTTAGTGGAAGCTAATGCTGAAGTTTCCCCGGCGTATTTAGCATGACTAACTGAAAAGTCTGTTGTGCTAACGCAGAAGCCCTATATCACCAAGGTATTTGGTGGAGGCTAATGCTAATGCTTCACCTCTAGAAGGTAACCTGTAAGATCTGTGAAGGCAGTTGTGGACACCGCTTACTCAAAAGTTAGTCACACTAATGTTAAATTACTATATCAACATAGTGTGTAGTGGCAGCTAATGCTAAAGCGCTAACTTCAAATATAAACGTATAACTACTCAAAGAATTATTAACAGTTGAATCCAAAACTTTCACACAGATGTCGAAGTTTATTAAAAACAGCAAAGTTTACAAAACAGCAAAGTGAATTAACGCTTCAGAATTTATCTGGAAAAACAAATTTAAAGAACTCCAAGTGCTCTTTCAAAGTTATCAATAACACTAACGGGCTAATGTTGCGGCGGTGTTAGCAGAAGTGTGCCCACCACAGGGTAAAGTTGAGCTGTGAGGTCTGGAAATGAACCTGCATGTTTCTGAAACGTTACCTTTCAGTTCTGTGACATGAATCGAGTCTGAACTAAAGTCAAACCGTATGCAGATGACACTGAGGTTTATCAAAAGAAGGAAATAAAGAGAGAAGATTGTAAGTTTAAAAAAAGAAGCATATAAAATGCATCTTAACTTACAGTTTTTCAGAGACCAGAAGTCTTCTGTTGGCTGGTGACTGCAACATAAGGAAGGAAAAACTTCAGAACACATCTGTCAAATAGGGTCTCATACATGTTCACTGCATAGGTTTTCATTTCCATTCTGCATTAAACTAAATGTGTGAATTGCTTTAACTGACCTCAGGTTGGTTCTTAGAGGGATTAAACTGACTTCAGAGGACAGAACCTTTTCTAAAGGTTCATTTTCTTCTTCTTTTTCTTCTTTCTCCCAGATTCTAGTTTGACTTTTTTCAGGAGCTAAAAACAAACAGCACATTTAGCAGAAGTGCAGACGGGTTTCAGAAACATAGCATGTAGGTCACATATAGGACGTAACGTATCTGTTAAGTGTCTGTTGTTTTTACAGAGATAATACAGCAGAATTGATGATTTTATGTTTTGCTGACAGATTCAGAATCATACCTGCTGTTGATGCAAACAGTTTCTCTCTTTGTGGTTTTGGAGTCTTTGTCTTCTCGGTTCCCTTCTCTGAACCACAACCAGTCATCTGACTGGATTTATCCAGACAGTTTCTCGGGTCGTTGGATTTCTGTGTGTTTTCAGTTTCTTTGTTTTGTTTTGTTGGATTTATTTCTAAGTCTGCTTTGCTCTTTTTAGCGTGATTTGTTTGAGCCGTCTTCAGGAGAGGTTTCTCCCTCCTGAACAGACTCTTTAACGTTTCATCTGGTCTCTCTCCTCTTGAGGCTTTTGTTCTCTGGTTGTTCCTGGAATCGTCCTTCTTTTCCACGTTCTTGTTCTCTCGATCTCTTGTAGGACCAAACCTGAAAACGTTGGAGAGTTCCTCTTTCAGGAGAGTTATAGGGCTGCTACTCTTTTCTGCTGATTGGCTCGGTTTGGGATCCGAGTCTTTGTCCTTGAACATTTTCTTCATTTCCTCTTTAATCTGGTTGAAGTCCTCTTTGATGAGAGTCAGAGGATTGAACGCTGGTTTTGCTGGTTGAGTCATTTTAGGGAAATCTTTTCCCTGCTGGTCTTTACCTTTCGGCTCCTCTGGCCCGATGTCGTCATCCTCCCGTGTTTCAGGCGGTTCTTTAGGAAGACTCATTTTCCTCAGTGTGCTTCAGAGCTTTAATGTTCTGATTTTCAACACGTTCTGATGTGCCTTTAAATCTGAAATCAGCTTGGAGACAAATCTAATGGGAAATATGTGGAATTAGTCATTAACAGTGATTGTACGTTGAAAGATACTATTTTACTGCATTGAATATTCCTGTAATTACGTCAAAGCATCCTGATGCACAATGCAAAAACAGAAAATCTTACCAAGTATTTTTGGTGTAGTTTCTTGTGCAAATATCTTGAAACACTTGAAATAAGACAAAACTGACTTAAACGTACATTTTCAACAGGAAATATAAGCTTGTTTTGAGTCAATAATTTCTTAATATTGATTTTAAAATACAGAGTACTTGACCCATTGGCAGGTTATACATATTTCCATGTTATGAGTGAAATAATCTGCCAGTGAAACTAAAACTTTTTCATCAATATTAAGGAATTATTGACTTAAAACCAAACGCCTATTTCTTGCTGAAAATGTACTTTTAAGTTTTGATTATTTATAGAAACTCCAAACAAAGTTGTGAGAGAACTCTATATTTCTGTTTGTGTATGTAAATCATAAAATAGAGATTTAAAGTCCT
Organism: Brachyrhaphis roseni; assembly: GCA_903066815.1. Lineage (NCBI taxonomy): Eukaryota > Metazoa > Chordata > Actinopteri > Cyprinodontiformes > Poeciliidae > Brachyrhaphis > Brachyrhaphis roseni. The sequence goes on from CAEFZY010044073.1 coordinate 28,114, forward strand.
GCGGATTACAGTCTGCAACAAATAATGTGCCAATCTATCCACATACTTGCTTTGACTTGAATCCCGATCAACATTGTCTTGTGTTTTATTAACTTTATATTCTATTCAACATTAGTTCAACCTATACATCTTTCCACTCAAATGAACAACATTTAATTCCTAACAGGAAGACATGGTTGATTTGAAGCGTTCTGATTGGCTATCAGAGGTTTTAGCTTTGTGCTACACTGCCCCCTAATGGCCTGGCATGCTTAAAACAACGTGACATGCATTAGCTTTGGATAGGCTAGTCACCTAGCATTAGCATCGGCTAGGCTAGCTTTGAATGGTCACCCACGACTTGTACTTTTTTTCATTAAAGAAAAATATCTCAGGAAAATGGTTGACATGCAATATCTGTAGGTGACTTTAGATGAATTCATGTTAAAAATAGAAACTGTCAATTTAGCAGGTAAATATAAAATAGTTTTTGCTTATAATTGAAAAAAAATACTAAGAATGTTGTTGCTTCTGGAGTTCTTTCAGATTGAATTAGTTTGGACACCCCTGCTGTAAATACTTTATCAGAAATAACCAAACAGATCAAGTATTGATCTGTTTGAGTTTGAGGCCATTTCATAAAAAGTATGTCTATTTTTTTAAATCACCTTGTACTGTATAAAGTCTGAAACATGTTGCTGATCAGATCACAGTGTGATGTAACTTTAATAACCCATCCTACCAGTATAGCACCACGAAACTAAAAAAACCATGACATAATGAAACTGGGAAGCTGGCAGCAGAAGGTGTGTTCAGGGTTTTCCGTAAACCTCAGATCGTGTTCAGGCTTGTTCAGAGTTAAATTTCATCTACATTAGGAGATCATCAGATACTCACCGCTGTCTCAGTCGCATTTTCCCCTCATCCTTCATTTAGAAACCAAACAACAGATCCGGCCTCAGAAAGGAACCAGCGTCTCCCTCAGAAACTTTCTGTCACTCAGCTGCAGTCCGACCTGTTTGGCTCCATATTTCACTCACCGGACGACGTGATTGGCTACAGGAAGCAGCAGTTCTGGTTTCTGCTTTGAAAAGAAGGAAAATCCAACATATGTTTGGATCAGGGCCGGGCTTAACTCCTGAAGGGCCCCGGGCAGTTTCAATAGGACGGCCCCTTTGGGTCCCAAATCGTACGGAGAAATCTGATCAATTTCAGTAAGAAAACAATAACTCCAGTCAGTTATTTTTTACATGTGAAACATGTTTTTATAGAAGCAGATATGCAACATTTCCTGATTTTCAGCAAGGTTTTAGTTCCACATTCTTGATGAAAATCATTAACATCTGAACCTGTTCTAATGTCTTATACAGTGGATCTAATTAGGACTGGGGTTTTTTAAACTGTTGTTAATTAGAAACTTTGTTTCCTTTTTTACAGTTAAAATGATGCAACCTGTGTTGCATCCAATTTAATCTCTTTCTGCTCCCAGATTTCTTAATTAATTTTTTTTGTAGATATTAAAAATCCCAGAGGTCTAAGCCTTTACAGCAGCATGCAGCAAGCCAATAAAAGTATAGATACATTGTTAAAAATAATATTCATATGGAGGATGGTTGCTGTCAAAATGGACAACTAAAAAATCTGTTTATTTGATTTTCTGATGGTTTAAAAGGAGTGGCCCAAACAGAACTGCTTACAGAAAATGTTCTGGTTGGTCAAAGTAGTTAAGAATGATAGCAACAGATCCGCTTTCTCCATTTAGTATTAAAGGGGAAATATTATGAGTTTTCCAGGCCCATAGTGCTATTTTATAGCAAATAAAGTAACTGTCACCTTCAATTATTATCAAAATGCTTTAGAAAATATGACTTAAAGAAATTTAACTTCCTAATTAAACGCCTTGAAATTAGGCCTCTGTCTCTTTAAAAACACCTGCACTTTCTGAAGCTCCGCCTCCAGGAAGTCATCACAACATGCCTTCTTTATTAAGCCAGTTAAACGTTTAACGTTTAAACGTTTAACAGCGTTTTTACCAGTTTTTACCAGCATTGCTCTGAGCAGCAGCTTCTATAATGAGATCAGAAGCTCCACCAGGTGTTTGCTAATTTCTGCTGGCTAGTCTGAAGGAGCTGAGTGGTGGAGGAGCTGTGATTCAAAGGCAGAGCTAGAAATGAATGAGTCAAAGCAACACTCCAGGTTTGTTTTTGATGAAGTATTATAACATGATGGAAAGATAAAAGAGGTCGATTTTACATGATACTGCCCCTTTAAGACCGAGGCAGCGATCGGCGTTCTGCCTGGTTTCGCTTCCAAAATGTAACGCTAAACTTCAGCATGGAGAAAATTTCAGTTTATCTCCGTCTTCTGTCACTGACAGATGGACAGACAGATGGAGCCGGTCGGGGCTGCAGCTCCGCTCGCCGGCCTCCATTTTGTCGGCTCCTCATTTCTTCCTGCTGCTGCAGCCCGTATTCTAATGGGGCCCGTTTGGATCGGAGCCACGGCGGATTCAACGCCAAACATCCAGGTTTCCTTTGTCAAACGGGAGGAGAACACACAAACAGCTCTGCTCTTTGTTCATCTGCAGCTCTCGCTTTACACACGCTTCACAGCCGGAGGCGTTGCCATGGTGACGGGATGCAGAGAAGACGGGGGGGGGGGTGAAGGCTTTGATATAAATCTCTTGAGGATGTCAGGCTGTGCATCCAAATGAAGTTGTGTTTTATTCCCGTCTGGAGCTGCTCTTTGGTCCTGAAGGAATGTGGTTTTTGGCACACGGGTCTAAATGTCTGGATGTGAATCAGATTCACACAAAGACCTTACAAATCTGCACCAAGATTAACATGCAGGTGGTAAAACAAACATTTTACAACATGTTTCTGTTCTCTTACAAGCCCAGCCACAAATATGTAGAAACTAGGTATTTTCAGGCCGCATTAATCAGCAGATTTGAGCTGTCAGATTTACAAAAACACACAACTCACACTGGAATTAGTGTATTTACCTATTTTGAGTTTGTTTGGTTTTCTGCACCAAACAAACTTACCTTTCTTTTTAATAAAGTCCTGCAGTCTGTGGAGCTGCAGCAGCGACAGTTTCAATAAAACCTCTAAACCTTTTACAAGCAGAGCTGAGACAGCAGTGAAACTGGGTCAGAGATTGTCTCATGCTTTCTTCTTCCCTTTTCATGTGCAGCTGTCTGGAGCTGAGAAGCCCCCTGCTGGAGAACCAGAGAACAGCGGCTCTTCGTCGGCTGCAGCCGCAGGAGCTGAAGCTGCAGACGGAGGCAGCAAGGTAACAACTCCTCGCTCACATTCAGTGTTTCCAACATTAAAGAGTCAGAAATACTGAACATATACACACTACAATTCATATTACCTCAATATTTAACCTGACACACAAATCTCTTTAGAATAAAATGTTTTAATGGCTTTGTTGATTAATAGAAAAGATCTTTAAAACCTACTTCTTTTTACTTTTTAGCTTTCCCTTATGTTACAGTGTTATTCTATCATCAGAAACATACATGCAGTGTTGCTTTGATTCTTTCATCATGTTTGAGAAATCCTTTAATCTCCATGGCAACCACAAATCTAGTTTTATTTTATTTAACCTTTATTTTACCAGAATAAAATGTGATTGAGATTAAAAGCCTCTTTTTCAAGGTAGTCCTGGTCAAGAAGCAGCAACAAACTCTATTCTGTTTGTCTAGAAAGTCCGGTTCGTTTGGGAAGGTGTGAATGCGTAATCGAACTCTGATGCAGACCAACTCTGTAAAGCACCTGATTACAGTCACCAGCCCGTTTCTCTGTGTTTCTCCAGTTTTAACTTTGTTTACGTTTCCTCCTCAGGTGGAGATGGTGTTCTGGCTGCTCTCCATGCTGGCGAACAGGGACAAGGATGAGATGTCCCGGACTCTCCTTGCCCTGTCCAGCTCTCAGGACAGCTGCATCGCCATGAGGAAATCCGGCTGTGTCCCCTTGCTGGTTCAGATCTTGCATGAAGTTCCCGGTGGAGTTCCTGATGGAGTTCCCGGGGAGACGGCAGGCGGCGCCGCCTCAACCGGCTGCGGCCGAGACACCAAATCCAGAGCGAGCGCCGCCCTGCACAACATCATCTTCTCACAGCAGGACGAAGGCCAGGCCCACCGGGAGATGAAGGTCCTGCACATGCTGGAGCAGATCCGGACCTACTGCGACAGCGGCTGGGACTGGCTCGAGAGTCATGCCGTGACACCTTCACCTGGAGGCACCAAAATGTCTGGTGAGCCTAAAATACTCACAAGAACCACAAGTTAATGGAATTCAGATGCTCCAATTAGACTAGTAGGACTTGATACAGAAAATACTCTAATGAGGATGTCTGATTATGTATTTGATCCCACAAAGCTTGGATTTGGTTTAAGCTTACCTCCTTTAACTTTTTCTGTGATGTGCAGATATTCCTGAACCTGTGGACCCTCAGATCTGTCAGGCCATGTGTGCCATCATGAAGATGTCCTTTGAAGAAGAGTACAGACGCGCCATGAATGAATTAGGTTTGTGTCTTATTTTCTAATTCTTAGCATCTGGGAGAGAATAGAGGACTTATTCTAGCACTAAGCTAGCTTGATAGTTGAAGTTTTTGTGAGTTTTGGGTTCAGAGTGTGTTGTTCTTCCCCAGGTTGTCTTCAGGTGGTGGCAGATCTCATCCACCTCGAGCAGGAAATGTATGGCATGCAGAACGACCCCATCAACATGGCTCTGCGCCGCTACGCTGGCATGGGCCTCACCAACCTCACCTTTGGCGACGTCGTCAACAAGGTACGGTCAAACAGTGGAGGCAGGATCCCATAAATCCTAGACTAAATGGGTCTGAAGTGTTTCTAACCCAACAGGACACAGGTCATCCATTTTATCTGTAAGAAAACAGACCTGGAGAGAATTTGACTTTAGTTTAAATGTGGAAAAATGGAGTCCAGAGAAATATTTGTCTCTCAAGACTTTATTCCCTGTCTCTATCCACTGAGCATGATTTCAGTAAGGAAACTCATGGTGAAATATTTATACTTGGGAGTGCTAATTTGAGTAAAGTAAAGAATTTGGCCATGAGGAATGTGTACCAACCTTAAAAATTTAAGCAGTACGGTAATGTTTAGCATATCAGAACCATTAGCTTGTCTGTTACTCATGTCTGCACCCTCATCGTCCTCCTCCAGGCCACCCTGTGTTCAAGGAAGAGCTGCCTCCAGGCTCTGGTGGCCCAGCTGTCCTCAGACAGCGAGGAGCTTCATCAGGTGGTCTCCAGCGTCATGAGGAACCTGTCCTGGAGGGCCGACATCAGCACCAAGAGAGTTCTGAGAGACATCAGCTGTGTGTCTGCACTCATGACCTGTGCCCTGCAGGCAACCAAGGTACAGAAAACTAAACTGGTGAAATACAGGAAACTTAGTCTGTAGAAAATGGAGCCAAGTGTTTAACATTTACTGAAGTTTCCTGCTCTTGTGTTGAGAAAAATATGCTTCTCTACAGGAGTCAACTCTGAAGAGTGTCCTCAGTGCTTTGTGGAACCTGTCAGCCCACAACATTGATAACAAAGTGGCAATCTGTTCAGTCGACGGATCTCTGGGTTTCCTGGTCAGCACACTGACATACCGCTGTCAGACCAACTCGCTCGCCATCATCGAAAGTGGAGGGGGAATTCTAAGAAATGTGTCAAGTCTGATCGCCACGCGAGAGGACTACAGGTGGGTGAAGCTCTGTATTCTGATACAGTGGAAACACATTTTATGCTATAGTTCTCTTCATGATCCATAAAAATATAAGCTGAAGTATGTCTGTTTTTCTTCCTGTGCAGACAAATCCTGCGCGACCACAATTGTCTCCAGACTCTTCTGGCGCACCTGCGCTCTCACAGCTTGACCATAGTGAGCAATGCCTGCGGGACTCTCTGGAACCTTTCAGCCAGGAGTCCCAAAGACCAGGAGCTGCTGTGGGATCTCGGGGCGGTTAGCATGCTGCGCAACCTCATCCACTCTAAGCACAAGATGATCGCCATGGGCAGCGCTGCAGCTTTGAGGAACCTCCTCACCAATCGACCTTTGAAATACAAAGACACTGCGGTGCTATCCCCTGGCTCTTGCGTGCCCTCCCTCTATATGAGAAAACAGAAAGCTTTTGAGGCTGAGCTGAATGCCAAACACCTCGCTGAGACCTTTGATACACTTGAGAAACAGAGTTCCAAGCATTTGAGCTTCAACAAACCTCTTAGGCACATTGAGAGTCTGGCGAAGGATTATGCCTCTGATTCTGGTTGCTTTGATGATGATGAAGCCCCCAATAACTCCAACAGCTTGGACACTGGTAGCTTCTCTATGCTGCCAATGTATCTCACCAACTCCAACTTTGTGCAAAATCAGCCCCATAGGAGAGATAATGAACCTGAGAGAGATACAGACTTGTCTCAGATGGTTGAGAAGAAACATGCTCCTCCTGATGACATGGTCTCTGCTGCAGCAGAGAAACTAGCAAAGAAGATTACCAACACAGTGGCAAAAATTGACAGACTAGTGGATGACATCACCATGCACACATCCTCTGAGGACAGTTTTAGCCTCAGCTCTGAGGACCACCTGGCAGACTGGCCTTATGGACAGGATGAGCTTAACGAAGCCCGGGCAAATTCATGCTCCCCCTGCCGTCTGTCCGATGTGAGCAGCTTAGCCTACAGAGAACGCCTCAGCAGAGCCCACGCCCTTCTACGCCTCAAAACCGCCCACACAAGTGTGTCAACAGACAGCCTGAACAGTGGCAGCACTAGTGACGGATACTGCGGTAGCAAAGACCAGGTGCGACCTGTTCTAAAGGCTCAAGCAAATCAACAACGACCCAACCAACTTGATCTCAAGGTGGCTCATCAAGAGCATCTCAATGTAGGACAGAGCGTTCTGAATCAGACTAACCAGCAGGATATTCCAGAGAGAGATTCTGTGGATAATAAAGTTATGGACAATGTGGAGCTCGGCAACACAGACATCGACAAGAACCAAGAACAACCAGTACAAACACCTGTCAGTGTGTCCACTAAAATATCCTCTGATGTAAGTATGACATCGATTAAACTTTCTCCTAGTTATCAACAGGTCCCTCTCATCCAGAGTGTGGCAAAATTTGGAGTCGCAAAGACGGCCATCAATGTTCAGGCCGCCCAAGCGATGAGGAGGCAAGCATGGGTACCCACTGTACTGACTGGTGGAAGTATTACAAAATTTGCTCCAATGAATTCCACCAGAAGTCCAACTGTGGGGACGATGGAAACGGTCCAGAAATATTCAGTGGAAAACACTCCAATCTGCTTCTCACGATGCAGTTCACTGTCCTCACTCTCTTCTGGTGACGGCGGGCTAGACGGACAAAGTGAGAATGAGCTAGAGAGTGACTCATCTTTAGAAATAATTGAGGTGGATGATGGCGAAGAAGTGAAGAAAGAGCAAGAAGATGAAACTTTAGAGGATCTGAGCGACAGTCAGCTGCTGATGACAGACTCAAAAACCCTCCCCATCAAAGAGAAAGATCCCATTGAGATATCTCGTACTCCCAAAAAGGAAAAGGTGTTCCTTAGGGGAGTTTCACCTGCTATAAATGAAGACAGATCTCCATCAAGTTCTTCTGAGAACTATATCCATGATACACCCCTAGTTCTAAGCCGCTGTAGCTCTGTGAGTTCACTGGGCAGTTTTGAGTCTCCTTCTATTGCCAGTTCAATCCAAAGTGATCCATGCAGTGAGATGATTGATGGAACAATAAGCCCCAGTGATCTTCCAGACAGCCCAGGACAAACTATGCCTCCTAGTCGCAGTAAAACCCCCTGCTGTGCCGAGTCAAATGTACCAGAGACACAAGCCACAGGGATGCCAGGACAGTGGGAAAACAGCCTGCGGAAATTCATAGAGATCACAGATTCCAAGGAGAGGTTTAACCTTCCCGACCTGGAAACCATGATATATTTTACTGTTGAGAAACCCACAGAAAATTTCTCTTGTGCTTCCAGCTTAAGTGCTTTGCCTCTGCACGAGCACTACATCCAGAAAGACGTGGAGTTGAAATTAACCCCACTACTCCAGCAAAATGATGAGAATCTCCCATACCCTGATGAAGATGAGGAAGGATTTGACAACGGGGAACGATACAGCGAGGGCAACTCAGAAGAAGACATAGAAATTCTGAAAGAATGCATCAACTCAGCGATGCCATCAAAGTTTAGAAAAGTAAGATCATCCCTGGTGACTGCCATTCCCTCCAACATACTCAACTCCCAGATCCGAAAACCAATGCAACTACAATTTAACATGCTTCCAAATGGCAAAACCCAAATTTGTCCTAGAAGGAGAAATATATACCCACAAAAAGACTTGAAGTTGGACGATTCTTCCTTCACCGACTCTGCAGAGGGAACACCTGTCAACTTCTCTAGTACAACATCTTTAAGTGATGAAACTATTCAGTATCCCCTAAAGAACAGGGGGGCTAAAGACTGCACAGCTCAAGGTCTGAACAAACAGGAAGTGATGGACAATGATGCAAAGAGGATTGAAGACTTGCGGATATTTTCACACTTCCACAAACCACACGGGGAAACCTACCCACCGGAGATCCAAATGAGCCGAACCACCAAACATGTCATTCCCACTCAGAAGTTGCTGATGCAGAGCAAAGAAGTAGCTGACCGAGTAGCCAGCCTAAAAAATCGGGAGCGATCTCCAAATCAACACAGGAGGCAACAAGGTCAAGGCTCCTACAGGAAGTTTGACCTTCCAGTTATAAAACAAAACAAAGAAATGAATGTCAACTCCAGAACACAGAAAGAAAACAAAATGTTTCGACAAATGACGCATTCTTCAGAGGATAGTATTGATTTCTATGGTGACAACAATGAAGAAGTAGTCAAACGAACAAGCAGAAAACAGATGAAGGAGGCGGCTAGAAGCACTCTCTCCAGAAGCATGACAAATATAGGCAGGATAGATAACTCCCAAGGAAAGCCCAGAGGTTTTCTGAGATTAAAACAAAATCTTTTACGGGATGAATCCCTGGCATGTTACTCACTCAGCTCCTCCGTCAGTTCACTCAGTGACGCCGAATTCGAGGAACATAAAGCAAAAGCACAGCAAATGTGGTACAAAAACAGACACAATAAAGCCCTCAATATGGCACAGCAAACAAAGGCTGTTACTTTGCACTCTCAGTATGAAGAACAAAGCTCACCGAGCTCAGTGAGCATGGACTCAGAGGATGACCTCCTCCAGAAGTGCATAACATCTGCCATGCCCAAGCAGAGGCGAAAAATGGCTGCCAGGAAGAAAAAAACTGAAAATACTCATAAACAAAAGGACTCTGACAGATGGGACATGGATGAAGAAATGGATAGTGATGATACGGGATGGGATAACGATTCAGACCTCAACAGTGTTGAGTGGAGAGCCATACAGGAAGGAGCTAACTGTGTTGTCACTGGACTGCAAGCCTCAAAATCTCAAGAGCCATCGTCCGAAGAGACCGAGTCAATTCTGTCTTTCATGTCCACATCTAGCTTTACACCTAAAGAAAAGAAATTTGCAAAAGAGAAAAAGGTTAATAAACCTTTAGACTTTGCACAACGCAAGCCGGTTCCCAACTTACCAGTTGTGTTTAGAGGCAGGACAGTGATCTATACACCACAGCAAGCGACGGCTCCATCACAAAGACCTCCGCCCAGAAAAATGTCAAGCAAGACAGATGCTCCAAAGAATCCAAACCTTGCCCAACACAGGTCAAAGAGCCTTCACAGACTCGGCCAGCCCCAGGAAGTGGAACTGTCTCTTCCAAAAAGGAGCTCTACTCCACCTCCAAGGATACCAAAAAGCTCATCCTCTGGATCATCACAGAGCTCCACACCGTCCAAGCAGTCACAGAAGAAAACAGTGTCCCCAACTCAGACAGTTAAACCAATCCAGAAAAAGACTACCTCGTCAAGTAGCAGCTCACCAGCCAGTAGCCCCCCTGAAAGAAAAGGACGCTCTCCTGTTCTTAATAAAAATGAGAAATCTCCCCCACCAAAAACTCAGAAGTCACCTGTCCGGATACCTTTTATGCAGAATTCAACCCGGCAGCCCCGACCTTTGTCACCACTGGTAACTAACCAAACTTCACCCAAACAAAGTCATCAGATTAATGGGAAAAGACTGTCACCAGCCAACCGATTTGACATGGTTAGGATGACATCTGTCCATTCAAGCAGTGGTGAATCCGATCGAAATGGATTTCTGAGGCAGCTGACTTTTATTAAGGAATCAAGGACGCCATTTAGACGTGATGGCTCTCCTCACAATACACCAAGATCACAAAATGGATCCCCTCGAAGGGCGGCTCCTGGAGCTTCAGCTGTCTTCCTGTGCTCATCACGCTGCCAGGAGCTAAAGGTAGCAGTGCAAGCCCCAAAAAGGGTGCAGGTAAAAGATCCTGGGAAAGTTCAGCAAGTCCAAAAGCCAATCCCTGGCCTTCAAAAGCAGACCACAACTTTGTCAAGAGCAACATCGAGCGAAAGAGATCTATCTGCAAGACGGCCAGCCCGTAGAACTAGTTCAGAAAGTCCTTGCAGGGTAGCCCAGCGAAGTGCTACTGGCAGAATCTCTGGGGTCAGGCACCAACAAGAACAAGATACCTTTAAGCGCCATGCTTCATCACCAAGCATAAATATACTGAGTCGTGTTACCAGCCGTTCTTCGCTACGTTCATCATCCTCTGATTCAAGTGGAAGAGCAAAAAGCGAGGATGACTCAAAGAAGAAAGGACAGAGATCCACTTCACGGCGTAATACTGGAGTTACTTGGAGGAGAATCAGGGATGAAGATGTACCTCAGATATTGAAAAGCACACTCCCCGCCAATGCGTTACCACTGGTGCCTTCTCCTGATGGGGAAAAACCAAAACTACCCGGTCTACCAGGAAAATTGCCAACAGTTGTACTTGCATCTCGCAAGACAACGGACGCAACAGTCCAGACAGAAGATTTATCCAATGACAAGACTAACTCAAGTACTTCTCCAACAGCTGAAACAACTCCAGTGATCTCTGAGGAAGAGGCCAGACTGGCTCTCCTTAGAAAATTTACTGCTGCCTCTGGGAGTAACCATCAGGATGCAGATTCAGATGGCTCACTGAAGAGCCTCAGCACTACCGGAACATCAGACACCCATGTTGGCGGAGTTGTCACTTTCCGCCAGGGATCCCGGAGCAAGGCCGCCAGAGTCACTCCATTTAATTACATCCCCAGGCCCATGGCTTGCTGCCTGGAAGACCCACAAAGCCAGACAGCGACAATGACTGAAAAGGCTGGGGAAAAAATTGAGCTGTAAGGTATTTGGTGGATACCAATCAGCATGAATGACTGCAGACTTAAGCTCAGCATCCTATATGGACACAAGTGTGCTAGTCCTATACCTCGAATACTGACCCTTTCTCCTATCCCATTCATTCCCTTCAAAGTTTTCTCTCTGAACAACTGATCAGATCTTCCATTTGTCGTTGCTAAAGATTTGGATGTATGCTTGGAGACAGAGTGGCCCGATTTGACCACCAAAAACTTTTCGTGATGCCCTTCAGAGAACATCTATCCAGGATATCGCATCTTTTTATACTTTTTTGTATTTGTAGATTAATCATTGCCTGGTAGAAATGTAGTCAAAGTATAAAAGACAGTGAACTGTATTCCAGCACATAAGTCACAAACTGTCTCTTGGAAACAATCGAATTGAACAACATTATGCAACATTTTCAAGAAACTGCTGAGTTGGACTTTTGGCTAAGAAGGTTCAAATTGTGGTGGACTGGAGATGACTACAGATTCTCATCACATACATAAACAAACACACAATGACTTGTAAAGTCCTTTTTACGCACTATAAATCAAAGCTTTTGATCCTTGCTTTACCACTTGACAACAAAGATGCTTCAAGACCATTAGACTTATGGAAGTCATTTGTGATGAGACATTTCTTCAAATAAATGTATCACTACTTCTATTTGTATGCAAGCTGCACACAGGTGGATATTACAATGCTATTCTTGTCTTATAAATTTGTGGAATCAACTTGTATGCAGGCGACTTAACATTGCCATGGTTTTTAGAAACAATATAAACATTATAAAAGGAGGCACAGTGCATTGTGACAGGTTCAAATGTGATTTAAGGACAATTACAACTTCTGGTTTTGAGGTATAACAAAATCTGTTTAAAAAATAGCTTTTGCCCTAATATTTTAGAATAGTTGCTCGCCTTATAAATACAAAGAGTTGGTTTAACAGTATTGGCATACATTGATCTTATGTCTTTGTATTGCACAATAGCTGTATTTACCAGTCATTTCAAAGTCACATTGTTGCTGGGATCAATAATTAATCCTGAAACTCCAAAATCTGAATTCTGATGTCAATAGTATGATGTAGAGTAGCCAATGCACATCTCTTTATTTCTGCTTAGATTGGCCTTCGATGATGACCATTTTAATTCAAAGTAGTTTTCTACCACAAATGTTCTCAATGCTGCAACAGTAGAATCAGTTTCTGTGGCATTCAACGATCCTGTTTCTGAATTAGTATTGTACATAACACACAGAAACCCTCTGGTGAGTGTTAACTGCTGACAGCATGCTCATATATTCACTGTGTACACACAGATGTAGACATTGTTGGTACTGAATAATGCTATGATGTAATTCAAAAGGAAGGATTTTTCAGTCCAATGCCATCTGTGTTTTTGTGACGCAAAAACGTATAACAATGCAAACTGTGAATTGATGAACAACGCAGCCACATGCATCTGTTAATGCATTGGGATGTTTGATTTTGCTGATATTCAGGTACTGTTTGCTATTGAGTGACTCAAGAACATGTTATCAGTGCTGGTTTGGATTTTAGCACAGGAGAAGGTACAAAGTTAAGACTGAACAGTAAGCAGAAACCTCTTAGGTTTGACAATATCAGACATTTAATTTGTCTTTTTAGTCACCAGCCTCTGAAGTCATGTGACTACCCCCTCTTGAAATACTGAGTTCTAGAAACTCACATAACACAAATGAAATCATGTTTGTATATCAAATAACCATCGTGTGTATACTGTGCTCCATCTCACTCTGCAGTGCACCAATGCAGAAGCTTAAGTATGCTACTTCAGGTTTCTCCAACCCTAGTCCTCAAGAGCTACTGTCCTGCAGATTTTAGATACAAACCTGCTCAAACACACCTGGATGAAATGAAAGGCTCACTACCAGGCCTTTTCCAAACATGATGGAAGAGATAATTCAGTTATTTGAATCCCTTGTGTTGCACCAGGGATTCATCCAAAATCTCCCAAAGGTCAAGAGTTGGAGACCTCTGAGCTAGCATATTTAAGCTAATGACTAATTGGACTATACGTTCCCTAGGATGGACATTGCCATAAATAGGCTTTCAGTTAGCATAGCAATGCTAGTAGCTAGCTTATTTAGGCTAATGACTAACTTACTACACAATCCCAAGACTAAGCATTGCCATAGATAGGCTTACGGCTTAAAGCAACACTAATGACTTGCCTGTTTGGGCTCACATTCAACAGTATTACACCTTCCACAGGCTAAAAAGCATTTCCATTAATATTATCATATTAATACCACAGCTAGCGAAGGATTCACTGGCTGACACTCTCCCTAGCCTTGAAGTTGTCATGACCAGAATGCTAAGACTAATGAAACAGTGAAATACACACTCCTACATTCTTTGTGTTGTGCGTGGGTAAAATTCGAAGCGAAAGTGTGAAATCATGTGACTGACGTAATCGTTTGTGTTTATGCAGACATGATTAGCGTTGTTTCTAAAAAGTTTCCATCGTCTAACCTATGCATTTTTGTCTTTCCAAAACGCTGTTACCATGTCAACCAAAAGCCAAAATGTAACAAAGTATTTGCGTTTTACTGTCCTGATGTTGTTGTGTAAAGCGATCGTCAGACTCACATCAACTTGCATCACAATTAGCTGCCAATTTGTATTCTGATGCTGAAACCTACAAAATCTTCCACTGTTTAGGACACGAAGCTACAAGTACATCATATAACCACTGCTGACTTTGTTATGGTCTAACTTTGTACCTGCTGCAGGTCTTTTGGTGGTCTTCGCTGGAGTTCTTTTCTGCAACGCTGTACATGTTAATATCTGCTTAAATGTGTTGCTGTAAAAGTAGCGATAGGTGGTGAAGATTATAAAGACAATGAATATTCTCTGTAGTTGTACTTTTCCTCTTTCATGTGTTCTTGAAGAGGTTGATGGAGTTAATCTACATTAAGGGGCTGTTATAATAAAACCACCATGTTGTACGTCTGTAGCATTAATTACAAAGGCCGTGTAACCTCCTACTTTTATCCCCAACAGACTTTTAAAGACCTACAGGTTTTGCTATTCTTAAATCCTCTCATCAGTGTCAAGAGTCAGCGTTTCTAGAAGCAAAATTGTAGAAAAAAGAAGTAAGAATGTCAGCATTACAATTATTATTCTAACACATCACAGGCAAAACAGCGCACACAAGTCTGGTTCTGTATAAGAATAATTTGGTGTCAAATCTGCTGCCTGCCCTTCATTTGCAGGTTTATAAACTAAATATCTTCTGCAGATTGGAAAGGCATGAAACCCAAGACATTCAGTTGTTTTAGCATATATTTTAAACAATTATCCAGTAGTAAGATTGGTTGCCATAGCAATTTTAGGAACACAATCTGGCTTCTGCTCTTGCTTAATTTCAGACCAACAGAAAAATTCTCAAAATCTGAAATAATTTCCAAGCAACCAAAATTCCCGTAGCTGTAGACTTCAGAGCTACATTTATCAGCTGCAGCTACTCTGTTTGGGTTCTTCTGACCTTTTCTTCACCAACACCAACGGCCGTCTCGTTCACAAGAGGCGGCCGTTGGTCTAACACCAGTTTGTAGCTGAGCTGCATTAAAATTTCTCAGTCTTCACCTGAACTGAAGCTTCACAATGCCATGATAAACATGCAAAATAACAGAAGCGTGTTGTTATAAATGTCTTCATTCCAATAAAAAGTGATGTGATTCCTTAAACTGCTGCATTGTCTTTATTTTAAAAGTGTCAACGTGACACTACTGGCTTTTTTGTACCAATAGATGCTGACCAGAGAAGACCAGGAACACCCTACAAATGCTACAGTTCTGAAGATGTTCTGATCCAGTTATCTAGTCATCACATTGTCTTAATAGCTAATAAATACCACCTATTAACAACTGCCAAGATAAAAATAATATTTTACTTCACCTGTCAATGGTAATTATGTCTACTCAGCGCAAAGAAATGTTTTAAAGAAGCAAGAACTTTTAAAGAAGTTCTCTTCTTTAAAGAAGGGAACTTCTCTTCTTTGAAAAGATAACTTCTTTTCAAAGAAGTTCTCTTTGAAAAAATCAAAGAGAACTTCAAGAAGATTTTAATGGTTTGGCCAAAAACAACATGGGTCATTACTGCCAACAGCCAGTAAGGGGTTTGAATCAAGATAAGAGGCTCAAAAGCAAACAAATAAAAGTTCTATTCTTTTAAGTAAACCGATCAACTTCAATACAACAATATGTCTTTTTTCTCTTGTGCTTTAATCGGTTCTAACATCATGTCAGCAATCTCACCTTCTTGTTTACTGTCGTCATTGTACCAGTGACGTGGCGTGTGACGTCATGACGCAGGGCTGCTTACCCTTGGCTTCCGGTGTCGTAGTTGCTAACTTGTGTTGATGTCTTTTTCTCCGGACTCGGCTCGTTTTTCTGTATAAGAAAGTGGGGAAAATACGCCGTTGACGGAGTGAACCAGACCCAAACGAGCCGAAAAGCTTTCACAAGAAACATAAACATCGGTAAGCTCTGAAAAACACGGCTAGCTGTGGCTGTTTACAACGTAAACCAGAACCTCAATCAATTATTTCAAGAATTAAGCTATAATTTGTTGTCACCTTACGTAACGTTAAGTAACGACACCCAAACTATGTCACAATACATTTTACTTCGTTGTAAATCATTCGGCTGAGTATTTATCTTTTTAGTTTGTATAGATTTTCGTGTTTTAGCGTTTTAAAGGGATTATATTTTGCTGCAGGGGTGATATGCTTCCCTGGATAGATTTTTGTTTAGCAAACTCTGGCTTAAAAAGAGCTAGAATCTTGGTTCTACTTTATATAAATAATTACTTTAACACTTTCAAAATTATTCAGACTTCTTTATACTGCAGAATAAAGAGAAAAATTGATCATTTTGATAATCAGGTTTACTGGAGCTGGAGGCTCTGCTCTGTGTTCTAACTTCTTTATTCCTTCAGTATTTCAGATGGAGAAAGTGTAGCATTGCTTGTGGAAATGAATATTGGCTCTAAAACTAAGAAACGGGTGGTTCTGCCCAGCCGACCCGAGCTCCCCACTGTGGATCAGCTGCTGGAGGACATCCACAAAGCTGCTCCTGATGACCCGGTTTTCAGCATCCTGGAGAAAACCGAGCAGGGTGAGTCCACACCGGAGACAAGTTGGTTCATATTCCCATCACCTGATCCATTAATGTTTAAAAACATTGACATTTTTTAATTAAACTGGACCTCTTAAGAGAAATAAGAGGACATTCAGAAGTATTTTTTAAATATTTCTGCAACAACACCATTAATTCCCCAATCAGACAGGATAAAGAAAAGAGGATTTCACTCTCCACATGAAAAGAAAACTGGATTTATCTGCCATGAAAAAAATTAAAAACAAAGGGAAGACAGTTTTGAACTAATAATTCTGAGAATAAAAGTAATAAGATATGAAAGTTATCATTTCAAACTGCGCATCTTGTGATTATGACTATAAAACTCAATTTTAATGCTCATACTTTTATGCTTTTAATAATTGCTTTAAATCTTGTGATAATGACTTATACTTAGTTGTGACATGCGCATAAGTATGTCACATATATTTAGAACATGCACTTTATTAACAGAACAAAAGTTGTGTGTGTTTGGATCCGAGCCGCTGACCGGACGTTTGGACGTTCTGTGTTTAGCTTCGTCCCGGCCGGCGGACAGCGAGGCGGAGCTGCGGTTCCAGCAGAGCCGCCGCTATTTGGATCTGAACGGCCGACTGGAGGAGGCGCTGGGTCGGCTGCAGGAACAGAGGGAGACGCTGCAGACGGCCGGGGGACAGCTGGACAGGACGGTGGAGGAGGTCAAAGGTCAAGTCTGCTGACTCGGCACATCCCAAAGAGACGCCGCTTCTTCTTCTTCTTTAACTGAACTCTGCTACTGGAAACCCAGACAGGCAGTGATGGCTGACCTTTGACCTCACCTGTAATACCGCTTCATGGTCCCTGAATGTTTCTGATTATGAAAAGTTGCGAAAATAAATGAGAAAATGTGCAGAAATAAAAATCAGAGTGGAAAGTAAAAGTGAGAAAAAAATAAAAATATTAATTTGTTTTTTCAATATTTGTTTTTTATGTTTGTGCGAAGCTTTATTCTTTATGTTTTTGTAAATAAATGTGAAACATTAAGCAGTGCATGTTTATTTCATTTTATTTCAAGGATAACCTCTTGAGATGTTTTTGTGGGGCTCCTTACAAAAACATAAATATTAAAGCAAAAAATAATAAAATAAACGGATGATGAAAATAAATAATATTCAGGTGCCCTAACCTTTTCTCATGTGCAGATATTCGCCCTAATTTATTTAAAGCATTAATCACAAGTTAATATTTTATTTTACTCAAAGTGAAACTGAACTTTTTTTCCTTTAAATTGAGAAAAAGGAAACAAGACAAACTTCAACTCTGACATTTGGTTAAGAGAGTGAATTATTAAGGTTTCCAGTTGAACAAAATGTTCACATTTTCAACATGTATTCCTTTGCAGAGACTGAACTGATCAAACTGAATTATTCCTCTGTTCGTAAATGTTCAATGTTTCCCCGTCCGCCATTTTTCCTGCTGCACCTGAACAATAAACGTGTCCAGAAATATTCCTGTATTTCTGTGTCGTGTTGGCAAAAGTTACCATCTATATTTTCTATCGATGGACTGAAATCATCAGTGCAGATGAGACCGGGTTGCTCTTCTTCTACCCACCAGTAGATGGCGCTGTTGCAGAGAAATGGAGGTCTGGGGCTTTCTGTTCTGTTGTGTTTAAAATTTTCACATTGCGGACCAAAATCTCCCAGTGAAAAAAAATAAAAACAAAAGAAATGTACTTGCTCAGCAATAAATTAAATATGTACAATTTTAATGCAACAGAGCAGAAAAGGACAAATTAGTTTTAGGTTTCAGATGTTTCTCTGTATAAAAGAAAACGAAGCTTCCTGACTTTTTGGATCGATGTTTGCTGTTTTGTTTTTCTAGAGCAGAGATCTGAAACATGTGACTCTTTCACTTTGGAACCAAAATACTTTTTAAAATATAGATTTTCATGAAACACCAGTATTCAATTCCCACAACAGAATGACACTTAAGTCACCAGTAGTGTTCTTTTTAAAACCATTTTTCTAATCAGTTTGTTTACATTTTTTCTTTGTATTTATCTTTATAAAATTTTAAAATAAAATTATCAATGAATAAGTTGATCAAAAAAATTCACTTCTCTTCTATATTAACAACCCATAGGGAAAACTGGATCCTCATTTCACTAATTTGTTTTTCATTTTTAAATTATTTAAATATGAATAAATTGTTTTTATTTAAAAACAACAAATTTAGCATATATTTAACAAAAAATTACTTTCTAAAAGAAAAGTAATTTCACTTTAGCAACTTTAAGTAAGTTTTATTTTGTGGGACTAAATAGAAAAAATGTTGCTTTGGTCTAGAAAAAGTTTTTAGTTAAAAAGAAAAATATATATATATATTTTTACTTACTTCAAAAGTAAAGTAACAGTTCAATGAATGGATGAGCCAAAGTTTGTTTTTCAGTAAAAAGTTCCTGGATGCCTGTGGTCTAACTTATAATAAAATAAAAGCAGAAAAAATGTCAGATAAATTGACAGCATTTCAGAGGCAAATAAGAAAACAGAAATTCAAAGAGAACTGGTTCATTTTTTCAGTTCTCTAATCTGAAGTGTTCATAAAGTAGAATATCCAGTCTTAGGATTTTATTTTATTTTTTTCCTGAACTTGTTTTGACATTTAGCTCGTAGATCAGACAGCAGCTTCCAGTATCTGTCTGATTTTCTAAAGACAATGAATAATCTCCAAATCATAAATTCAGATTAAATACAACACCGTTCTACAAAAATATGGCCTTATAACCGAGTCTCTGTGACATAAGGAGCACTTTCTGTTTGGATCATTCAGGACAAAAACATCTCTGCTCCTCTTCCTCGCAGAGCATCTTCCTCTTCCTCTGCTGCTATCTGAACAACTGTTAAACACAAACAAGAAATTTTGAGTTATTTGGTGGATTTTTAAAAATGTTTCTCATCAAGTGTTTACTACTTGAGGGAAAGAAGCATATTGCTGTTTTCTAAAATTCTGTTACCTAAAGGAGGCTTTTCTATTTTACTAGCATGAAAGTCTAGTTTTAAAATACTTTATAACAGGGCTTTTCAAAAATGTTAAATAATCCAGGAAAGGAAGTGTTCATTCATCCAGCCTCCAGGGGGCGCTGTTTTAAAAGTCAGTGCTAGCTGCGCATAGCACAAAACAGTCTGCGGTCTGTTTACAAGTTAAAACTTATTGAAAACTTAATATGAAGTTATCAAATTAAAAGGTGAGTTGCTTGACATTCGGGTTGCTTGTATCCCTTGTTGAGAATTGTTAATTTTACCGCTAGGATTTGTTTTTAGGTCCCGTTTTGTTGATTTTATAACTCACGTTCGCCGGTCGGAACTCCATAGAGGAATGTGGTTATTTTAAATACATTTGTCTATAAAATTCTGTAACTTCTTGAAATAGGACTAGTATTTATTTCAGTTGATATTCAGTTAATGTTTTAAGTTGAACAATTCGGCTAAACTGCCATTGATCAGTTCATTTATTTTTAGGGTGTTTTTGACATATTTTTAAATGCTAATGCTAATCAATGAAATGCCTACGATGCCTGTCTTGTTTTCGGTTTATGCTAACGGAGTATTTAATGTGTTTTTATGAATGATGATGTTTGTTGTGCAACATTTGATTAATGAATTATTAAACAATTTGTAATTGGTGTAAAACTTAATTATGAATTTAACCCTGGGATGATTGGATTCAATTTTGAAACAAAACCATGATAATAATAATAATAATAATAATAATAATAATAATAATAATAATAATAGTAAAACAATCTGCTAATTAAATTTTAAGTCTTACTTTGTTGTTTCAAAAGTCAGATCAATTATCAATTAAAAAGAGTTTAGACCGTGTTGAGAAAGTACTCACCCCTTTACAGATTTATTTTAATTTTATTTTTGTCACATTTTAATATTTTATTGCATCACCAGATTAAACAGAATTTTTTTTATTTGAGTAAAAGAAAGTTTCACATAGCCAGATTGGTTTGAATTTCTTTCAGTAATTAAAATATTTTTTTCTAAATGCTTTTGCTTTTACTCATGTCAGATCAAATCTGTTTGTTACATTTAAATCCATTTAAATTTGATCATTTAATTAGGTTTTGATGAACAAAAACTTAAAATTCAAGAAGAATATCCACAATTGTACAAACTCCAAATTGAGCCTTTAATCTGAGACTTTCTGCTGATTATTTTTCATCAACAGAAAGTTTCATCTCAGTTTAATGTTTTGGTTTCATTTAGCTTTCTGGCTAACCTGTAAGTTTTACCATGTATTGGATAAGATCCTTCTTTTTTTTTTTTAAATTGAAAAACAGATCTGGTCTAAGAAAAAGTAGGTAAATCTAACTGAGCTGTACAGAAACATCAATCGTCAAAAATTTGATTGATTGATCAATCAAATAAAAAAATGCCTTATTGACTGCTACAGGCCATAAAAATGTCTTTTTGATTAGATTTTTAATTTGAATTAAAAACCAGATACGTTATGCATGTTAATACGGATTTGTGGCTTTTAAAGTTATATTAATGTCTCTGTGATTAGGAGATGCCTCATTATTTGTTAGAAACCTGTTTTATAAGACCTCATTAATCACAATGTCATATGTTTTTTTTGCTTATATTTTTATGTATTTTCATCAAACCACATCCTTTTTTTAAGGTGTTCCTCAAGGATAATTATATGAGCCACTTCTTTTTAAAGATTTTAAGCCCAATTAAACAATTTCATCATAAAACACAGCAACATGACCAGTTGGGTGGATTTGGAGTTACGATCTACAGAGGAGAAATAAATGTTTACAGGAGGAGGAAGGAAGTCTGTAGCTCAACATCAATAGAGAAGAAAACTACTCTGTTATTAAACCAGTTCATTTTTTATCACAACACAGGACTTTTACCAACAACCAGCTCACTTACCAATCTGGTCACCCAAGAAAAGGCTGGAACAGGCAACAAACACGTCGGGATTAGAAGATTCACGCAAACAAAGGTCTTACAGGTTGGTTGAGCAGTTCTACAGTCGGTACCAAACCCTGCAGAAATAGAATCTACCAACCCAAACCACAAACATGTACCACACCACAGCAGGCCCAGTGGGAAAAAAAATCTTTGAAATTTGCTAGAAAAAAAGCCTCTGAAGTTTTTAGATTAATCTCTAAAATAAAAAATAGAAAATTCTAAGTTTCAAAAGATTAAAATTTTTCTTGAAACTCAACTTTTTCAGGAAAAACTTGTTCAGTTTTAAATTTCAAAAGTTGAGCATTTTTGACTTTTGAACTCAGAAATTTCCAATAATTTCTTTTTAGAAAATCTGAGATTAATTTAAAAACCTCTGAGGTTTTTCTATTAAATATTCAATTTTTCAAGCTCAGAAGTTTCCAAGTCTTTTCTAGAAAATCTTTTAGATTAATCCTAAAATTTTTTCATTTTTCTGCGGAATGTGATTTTTTTTTCTTCTATCTACAGCGGCCTTATCATGCGGCGTCGTAAACATGTTCTCCTGCACTGAAGCAGCTGTTTTTCTGAAGCATCATTCCACCATAGCAGCTGTTTAAATCTGAGGAAGGAAGTGAGGAAACACATTTTCTTACCCTTCGTTCTTCTTCGCTCGGCTCACTTGGAGCAACTTTAACATTTGACGTTTCTCCGGTTGAACTTGGTAAACTCTTCGGTTCAGGCGGGGCGACCGGCGGCATTGGTGTCACCAGAGTTTTGTTCTTCACCAGAGTGGATAGAACTCAAGAAGAAGAAGAAAAAGAAGTGTTAGCTTCCTGAAACAGGAGCGTCTGGGTTTCTACTGGTGCTGGGTTACCTTCTCTGGTGAGATTCTCGGCGGCGCTCATGGCCTTCCCGCTCAGGTCGCTCACCATGTTGTCCACCGTGGCCTCATGGCGGAGGAAGACGGGCCGAACCACTTTGTTGTAAATGATCTGGGAGCCATTCCACGACATCGGAGCCATGCACCACAACAGGAACAAACACTGGAAACAAACACCAGAAAACCATCCAGAACCATTTCCCACACTTTGTTGAATTTTACATTTATTCCCAAAAAGATCCAACTGACACGATGCCACCTGCCAATCATTCCAGTGGGTTTGTCAGAATCTGACCAGTCTGTGGTTGTTATTTAAGTATATGACCCTTATCTGGAGGAACTGAACCTCTGGCAAAGTTTGTTATTGCTAACGCTGTGGTTAGAGAGACTTAAAGGGGAAAATAATAGGACAGAAAGGTCCATGTGGAACATGCAGCCATTACCCAGAGCGTTTAGAGAGTGGAATACAATTTATTACATTTCCAAAACCCAAATGGAGTCTGGAATAAATGGATCAAAGCCTGCAGCCGACCTCGGGCCGTGAGGTCGGCTGCAGACCGGCTGTCCAATGAAACTGATCAACGGCAAAACGGCACATATTGACTGTCAAATCAAAGACCAATAATTCACTGTGGTAGCATGAAAACTTGTGCTGCAGTAACTGCGGTTTTATATTTAAGAAACTTTTTATGCTAATGTTTATTTTTAAGTATTTTCCTGGAGGCAGATTTTCACGAGCTGCTATTATTTAACCCGATGCAGCGTTCACACTAACAACCAATGAGACTTTTTGCTCCTCATTCTTTCTCTGGCTGAGAAAAACTTGGATTTTAACGTTGATTTCTCCATTGTTTCCTGCCAGTTGCCTCGCAGACCTGATGTCCGACTCAGAGAAATTTTTTGCCTCAGTGTTGGCTGATAAGGCAAAAATAACTCAGAAATGCTTCTGGTATTGCACAGAGTTCCTCTACCTCTGCCGTTATAACCGTCTGTTTGTCGGAGGTTTGGCGTCATGTCAGTTTCATAAAATATTTCGTTTTTTTAAAACTCTGGGTGTGCCCTCACCTTAAATGCGTAGTAAAACGGGAACCAGTAAAGGAAAATGTCGGAGAAGAACTCGCCCAGGCTGAAGACGCCGTACACAACCCAGTAGGTCAGCCATTTTGTGTCGTCTTCTTTGCAGGGACTTTCGATGGCTTTGATTCTGCAGAAAACCAGAACTTAACTGAGACCGAACTGGAAACAACAGGCAGAAAATGAAGAAAACTTTCCACATCCGTTTCTGATTGGCAAAAAATGATGTTTGACGTTTTCTATCAAATCCTGCAGATTTTATCCGATAAAATACAGATTTACCAAAAAACGTTCAGAAAAACCAACTGCAGTGAATAAATTGGATCAGAGCAAAGGTAACGTTTAATCAGACACATTAATGACGGTACATTCATCCTGTAAAATGAATAAATGAAGTTTATTTCTGTTATATTTTCTGACGGGTTATTAGAGCCAGAAGAAGAAAAAGATTTTCATTACAAGAATAAAGTTTTACATCAATAAAAGTTTAAATAATACGAGAATAAAGTTGCATTAATACACGAATAAAGCAATATTACCAGAATAATTGTAATAATATGAGAATAACGTAAGATAACAATATTAAAGTCACAATAATATGAGAATAGTTGCACTAACTTTGATTTTATATTATTTGGACTTTGTTCTGATCACTTTATTCTGGTAATATTACATTCTGCATATTGCTTCTCGTATTACGATGTTATTCTTGCAGTATTTCAACTTTTTGGTCACATTTTTATTGTCGTATTACGACTTTATTCTCATATTATTTCAGCTGTGTTATGAGTCTCTGAACATTTAACACTGGAACTGGAAGACATTTTAAATATCCAAAATGAATAAAAGCAACAAATAAATGAATTATGAAGTTTCTGTAAACAAAACTGTCCTTCAGAATAAGGGCTGGTTGAGACCAAAACACCAGAATGAAAACCTTCTACCAAAAATCATCAAATAAAAATGATTGAGCTTGTTTTATTGCTAAACATTGTAACTTTATTCTTATAATAAAACTTTTTTCTTAGCCTGATTTGCCATAATATCTTGTAATATAATATTCTAACATAAATTTAGTTTTTAAAACATAAATCTGCTAATATTTCTCACTTCCACATGTTGGAGCGTCAACAGAAAAACGGTAGGAATAAAACTCACGAATAATAAGCTGGATAGACGAAGCCGATCAGGTTGCAGAGCAGCGAAGCTCCATATCCATAAACCAGGTAAAGTCCAGTCAGCGAGACGGCACCTGGACAGACACGTTCAGTTAATATTACAACAATTCACAGCAAATTATGTCTGGAGACACAAAAAACATGAACTTTTCAGGGAACAAAACTGAACTGCAGCAAGTCAAAATAAGAATAAAGTCATATTACCAGAATAAACTATAATAAGAGAATAAAGTTGTACGACAAGTCATAGTTTTATAATAAAGTTGCAATAACATAAAAATAAGCTTATAATAAAAATAGTCACCACAATACAAGAAAAAACTAATAGATCAGGAATAAAGTCATGAAAATGAAGCCAAACGACAAAGTCATAATAATATGAGAGAAAAGTAATAATAGAGAAACAGTCATATTACCAGAGTAAAGTACTAATAAGAATCATACACAATAAAAAGTTATACTATAAGAAAAAAAGTTGGAATAATATGAGCAAAATGTGACAAACTCAATAATACGAGAATAAACAAATGTCCTATTTGAAAGATCATTTTTCTAATGGAACATAATCTTTGAACTTTAGAGCATCAGGTAAAAAAAAAATATTTAGTAAAAGTTTATTCAAGTCCTGAGGAACTTTAATATTTAAAATTTACATCATCAGATGAACCAAAATATAAAATTAAGTGGAAATTTTGGTATTTTAAAAACCAAAATAACAATAATTCATATAAATAACAAAATCAGGCAAAAATAAATGTTTCCAAATCAGTTTCTTTTAATAAAAAAGTTATAAAACTTTAACAGAAATTGCAGGTGTGTCTCTGTGTTTGGTGAATTTCTGATTAAAACATGTTTGTTTTTCATTCAGTGGGTAGAAAATCCACAAAGGTACATTTTTTTAAAGTAGTTCCTACCCAACTCTGCACATTTACAAAACAACACCAAAGAACATTAAGTGAGACATTAGTATTTTAATCTCAGGTTGTGTTATTGCGGGATGATTTCAGTCAGTTTAGAGACTTTTTGTTCAATATAAACAGTTGGAGAAACTCCGTCCCACCCGCAGAAATCCTCCTACCTCTGATCAGCTTACGCTGCTGTTCAGTCATGGAGGCCGTCCTGCTCTGCTGCCGGGATAATCTGCCTCCTCGTCAGCGCCCGCAACAGGAGCAGCGGGCGCCAGGCACCGGTGACGTCATCGCCGCGTCACCGCCCCGCTGCTGCCGCTTCCTGGTGTTTCCCTCAACGGCCTTAAAGGCTTTTTATTTCAATTAGGGCGGCGATTATTTTAGTAATAGAAAATGTGACTTCTCAGTTGACCACTAAAGCAATTTTTTAAAAATTAAATATTAGAAATTTATTGAAAGATGCAAATAAGCAATTAAACTTTTAAATAAGAAACATTTTAATCCCTAGAATGAAACAATATTTCTTTAATCCAGTGTTTCTCAAACTTGTAACTCAATTAACAAACACTAAACTAACTTTAAATTACCCCGCAATAACACAACGTCTTAATTTAACCTGAAGTGGAAATATTAGCCTGCTGACCACCAGGGGGCGCTGTGGACCACAGTGTCAGACAGACCGCCCTAAAAGCTTCACGTTTAATTTCAACTAGGATTATTACGATCATTGTAGTGATCGATTAATCAGATTTTTTAAAAGTATATTAAACCAATTTTTAAATTAACCACTTCAGCTTTTTTTATGTACAATATTAGAAATTCATAAAAGATGCAAATAAACAATTCAACTCTTTTTAAAATAAACATTGGGACAACTTCACAATAAGGCTCCCCTTGTAGATAGCTAATAAATACTTCATAGTTATGTTATTAATTAAGCTCTTAATACTTTCTAAATAATTAATAACTGTTTATTATGCATTAATTAAAGGTGAGAAGGAGACCAAATCTACTGGTTTCTTGCCAAATAATGAGTCAGATCTATATATTTAATCTAGAGTTATTATACTAAACATTTCAGATACATTAAAAGCACAATAAGCAATTGTAAACATTTTTTTTAACCATACAGTGTCCTTCTCATCCTTACTTAATGCATAATAAACAGTTATTAATGTTTTATAAAGTGTTTATAGTTGACTTAATAACATTTATAAACTATTTATTAGCTATCTGTAGGGGGAGCCTTATTTGTAACGTGATGCTGAAACATGTTATTGCCTGAAATGCAATAACATCATCACTTTAGTGCATCATCATTAGCAGCTAAAAACACTTTGAACGTCAACATGTGAAAAACTGAATCTTTCTGCTTGACTTAACATCAAGGTTGATTTGTTTGTTTTTATTTATTTAACTGATTAATTATTGGGAATTGAAAGGTACTTAATAGAATCATTTGAACCAGGTGAAGCTGTTTGTATTGTAGTTTCTCAGCTCTACCTTTCGATTTGCTCTTCAATGATGATTTTTTTTGCACTTTCTTTATCTAGGAAAATTTGACACAGATTATACTAATATGGTATTAAAGTATTTATAAACTGTCCAAATTTCGTCCTGCCACAAAACTACGAAAACCGCTAGAGCTCAGAAGTTTGACGATACAGTAAACTAAATAAAAAGTGTTGGTATCGGCAATACTTGGTATCGGATCAATACCAAAATAAGCATCCACCTAGCATGCTTATGTAGCATATATCCCAAACAGCAGGCTGAGTTGTAAAGTATCTCCCTGAAGTTGGTTCAGGAACACTGGGTTTCAAACCGTCTAACCTGCTGTTTGACGTGTTCAGATTTCCTGCGCCTAACGAACCGTAATACAGAACCGTCAGCTGACCAGACCAGATTACTGAACCGTTTCTGGTTTACCGAGGGCGATGACCTTCTTCTTGATTCCCGTCCTCTCCTCCAGCTTCCCCAGAACATCCGTCACCACATTCTTCTCGTTTAGGAACTTTTCTGCTCGGTCCTTGATGGAAGCGAAGACGTTCCACAGCCCCATTATTCCTCAGTGACCTGGAGGCGGCCGAAAGCGGAGAGATAATCCTCTGACAGAAACAATCTGATTTAATCAAGAGGTAAAGCTCTGCTGCAGGGAGGTGGAGCACATGGGCGCTGGCAAATAAACACAAAAGAGAGACCTGTTTCTTTAATCAGACTTTTTCATTTTGAAGAAATTAAAACTAGTTTCAGATTAGTTTGTGGATAAGTCTACAAGTGGCTCTTTGGGCTTTCCACTGTAAAAAGTAATAGCTATGATTAAAAATTAAAGAGAACCAGATAATAACTAACTCTGGTTTTGCATTTAATTTAATTTCCACAAAGATTGACACTAAAACTACTACTAATGTAATTTTAGATCTGTTTTCCGTCCAATGCATGAAAAGACATTATTCCTCTTTTTACTAAATTTTATATTTCTTTATTTTAAATCCTAAAAATAGAAGAAAAAAAACAGTGGCTTTTTAATGACTATAATAATAATTTCCTATTGTAGATATTTATCTAAAATTATACATTTTCATTTTTTCAAAATGTGACATTTGCCTGACAGTAAAACTGGCTCTTTAGATTATAGTAGATTTTTATTATTTATTTCTTTAATATTAAGGTTGATAACCTTCCCACATGCTAAGTAATCTAGCATACAGCTTAGTTATCATGTAGCATCTAGCATAGTTATTTAGTTGGATTAGCATTTAGCTTTGACAGCTTCTTTTGCTTGTAACAAATTCATCATGCATAATATTTCATTAATAATACGATGATGAGTTAGCATGTCCAAAGTTGTAACTCCTGGACAGCATGTAGCATGAAGAGCTAGCATAATTTGGCTAGTCACTATGTGGTAAAGTTAGCTTACTTAATTAGCATTTAGCATAGATAGCATTCAGTTCTTTGTGACTGAATAAGGTCACCATGCCTACTTTGCATGGTGTACAGTGTTGAGTTAGCATGTCAAAGTTCTGTTAGCATAAAAAACATGCTTAATTAGCATGTAGTAGATTTATAATACTTAGTAAGCATTTAGCTAGGTTATCACGGTTAGTCAACATAGCTAGCTGGAAAACTACCTGAATATGAACGTTTGACCTTGAATTATCTGAGGATCCGTTTATTTATGGAAATCAAATTATTTCTGTTGAATTTGGTTTTATAGTGCATCTTTTCTTGTTGAACTAAAAATAACATCTTTTTGGTCTGATTCATATTTCTATGAAATATTAAAGTGAACTGTGGTGATGTCATTTAGAGCTGACACACAGAGAGGACTTTGACCCGAGCATTTACAGCTCTGCTTGAACTTTGACCTTTCAGGTCGGAATGACTCAATACGTCCAACCAGGATAAAAACTGTTCAGTCAGATTTCATTCTTCGTTAAACACAGCAGGTTCATGTAGATCAGATCAGAGCTGAGTTACAGTTTCTGATTCTTGAGAAAAGAGAAAAGTTTTGTCCAGTGAGATTTTATTTACAGGAAATTCAACATTACTGGTTTTTATGGTGCCGCGCCTAAAGAGCAGAACAGAAAGATCCAGAAAGCCACAGAATCCGGACAACGGCTGCAGGATGAGGTCCGTTCCCTGAAACACTTTCAGATTTTTGTTTTTTCCCTTTTTCTCGTCTCTTCTTAAGGATTTCTCTTTCCCTCTTTACTCATCTATGCCACCTATGTATACTACCTCATATCAGGGCCATTTTATATTGAACAAAAACAGCATGTTTCTGCCGAAAAGCTCCGAAATTTTAAGATTAATCTCAGGAATTTTCTAGAAATAAAATTTGGAGATTTCTGAGCTTTTTGCACTTTTTGAGCTAAGAAATGTTGATTTTTCTAGAAAACATGACATTTTTTTCACCTTTTGTTTCTTGTAGATTTCTTGGATTAATCTCAAATTTTGAGTTTCAATAATTGAACATTTTTGACTTTAGAAACTCAGACAATTTCCACTTTTTTTCTAGAAAATTTTCAACATTACTAAATCAGAAATTTGCTGTTTTTTTATAGAAAATTTCTGAGATTAATCTCGTAATTTCAGATTTTTTTGGTCAGTTTTCAATGTTTTGAGCTCAGAATTTTTCTTTTTTTCTGAGAGTAACGTCAAAGTTTCTGAGATTATTCTAGCTATCAAGTTTTTGATTTTGAAATTTTGTACTTTTCACTTTTTTTGAGAAAATGTGAGTTTTTTTGGCAGAAATTTCCCCTTTTTTCTTCTTATAGGCCGTTGTACATTCATCCCTCTACTGCTCCTCATCCTCCTTTTTCTTAATTTGTTCTTTCCAGTTCTGTAGTTTTAAACCTTTCATCGATCTTCCAGCGCCTTTCGGACTCCGTCACAGCTGGAGTCTCACCTGGAGTCCCTGGAGTGCCACTTCACGTGGGATCTGAACCTCAGCAGGTCCAGGCTGCTGTGTCTCCGGGACGCGCTGGAGGACATCGGTCCAGAGTTGGGCTACTGCTGGCTGGGCCACATCTACAACCTGCAGGGCTTCGTCCACCATCAGCTGGGCTTCCTAGAAGACGCGCGGCGTTTCCTCTGCAGGGCGGCCGAGGCTTTCTGCCAGCTGAGGAACACCGTCTCAGACGAAGGCCCCTGGTTGGTGGTGAACTACGGGAACATGGCCTGGCTGCACCACCAGCTAGGGGAGTGGGCCCGTAGCGGAGAGTATTTATCGAAGGTTGGAGCTCTGATGACGGAGTACCCGTCTCCGTCTGCGGACGACCCGCACCCGGAGATCTGCGCCGAGAAAGCCTGGACTCTGATGAAGTTCAATCAGAAGCTGCTGGCTGTAGATTATTTCCAGAAAGCCATCAGGATGCAACCAGACGTGGTGGAGTGGCACACCAGCCGGGTGCTAGCTTTGGTCAAAGCCTCTAAAAAACAAAACCTGGACTCTGACATCCTGGAGAAGGTGAAGATCGCCAAACAGCACGACCCGGAGAACTTGTACCTTGTTGCTCTCTACCTGGAAGCCCAAGCTCAGAAAGGAGCAAGCATTCACGATGAAGCCCAAAAACTGGCGAGGAGAGTGCTAGCAAAGCCAGTTAGCAGCTACAGCGGCGTGAAACCGTTGCTAAGGCTCTACAGGATCCACGTCTCCATGGACGAAGCTGTTGATTTAGCAGAGGAGGTTCTGGAGAGACACCCCAACGCACGATACATCAAGAAATGCACCGCAATCTGCTACAAAAGGAAAGTCTTTTCCCAAAGCAACAATCACCTGAATCGCAGCCTAATGGACAGAGCAATCAGTCTTCACAAACAAACCATCGCTCTCTACCCTCACTCCTCCCTTATGATGCAGATATCTTTGGCAAACATGTATGTGAAATCAAACCAGCGAGTTGAAGCCGAAGATGCGTTTGAGGAGCTGCTGAGACGAGACTTGGATCCCGAAGAGGAGCAGATGGTTTGCAGCTTCTATGCTAAATATCTGCAGTACAGCCAGAAGGAGAGGAAGAAGTCTGTCCGGTTCTACATGAGGGCGGCAGCGATTCCTCACCACAGCTTCTACCGGGACGACAGCATCAGGCGGCTGGAGAGGATGAGCGAAGAGAAACATCAGCCGATGAGCGGAGACATAGAAGACTTCCTGCTTCATTTGTTCATCTGAAAGCCTAAAGTAGTGAGAGATTCTGCCAATTTAGAGCACAATCAAGTAACAATGTTACCTTCAGTTATCATAAAAATTTTACATATATAAAAGATGACTTAAAAGAAATTTTATTTCATAATGTAATACCTTAAAATTTGGCTTCTGTCTCTTTAAGAAGCTCCTGCTCTCTCTGAAGCTCCGCCTCCAGAAAGAGCTTATACAAGGTTTTACCAGCGTCGCTCTGAGCAGCAGCTCCTATAATGAGCTCAGCAGTTCCACCAGGTGTTTGCTAATTGCTGCTGGCTAGTCTGAAGGAGCTGAGTGGGGGAGGAGCTGCGCCTTGGAGGCGGGGCTAGGTCCACCCAGGCGTTTTGCACAGTTGAATGGTTGAATGTCAAAGCAACACTCCAGGTGTGTTTTTGATGATGGAAAACATCATAACATGATGGAAAGTTTAAAACTGTCAATTTTACATCATTCTACCCCTTAATAAAATGGTCCATTACATCAGATTTGCATTTTGTGCATTTTTTATTCTTCCATTTGGATCTCAATTGCTTAAAAAACAAGTATTAAAAAAAACACCCAGACTGTTTTTGGAAATAAATTTATGGTTTTTTTTAAATGAGCCGTTTCAAAAACCTTCTCATTTGTTGAGCCACAATTGACGGGCACCGTTACCTAGCAACCCCAGCAGAATTCCACCCGTTGCCTAGCAACCCCAGCAGAATTCCACCCGTTGCCTAGCAACCCCAGCAGAATTCCACCCGTTGCCTAGCAACCCAGGCTGAGCTCCAGCACCCTTGGTCAGCTACACCCGTAAATCTGACACTGAATGGATATAAAAGGACTTTGCACTAATTTGATGGTTGAATAACAGATTAAAAACAGTAAATATCAGTTATTGATCTCATTTATTTCTGAATTGAAAATGTTGCTTTTTTGTCATTATAGTCTTAATTAAAGACTCTGCAATCGAGTCCCACCAACCAGTGATGATGCAGAGCATAAAACAAACTTAGAATCACAGTGAAAGTTTATTAAAAAACAATCTCTTTGGTTCAAAAGTGTCCTAAAAACATCAGATTCTTTTTTTAAAGAGTGAGTGGTGTTGGATCAGTGCGCTCAGAAGTAGCCGGAGCTGCTGC
Source organism: Brachyrhaphis roseni (assembly GCA_903066815.1). Classification (NCBI taxonomy): domain Eukaryota; kingdom Metazoa; phylum Chordata; class Actinopteri; order Cyprinodontiformes; family Poeciliidae; genus Brachyrhaphis; species Brachyrhaphis roseni. Next base: position 60,426 of record CAEFZY010044073.1, read on the forward strand.
GGATAAAACTGGAAATGTAAAACTTGTGTTCAGTTCATGGAGGAAACGGAGAGTTAAAGCTCTTCCTTCTTCTTCAGGATTATCTGCCGCACCATGTCGGCGATCTTCGGCCGGATCTCCGCGACGGGAACCTTCGGCCCCCAGGCGTCCACCACTCTGCCATCAACGTCGATGAGGAACTTCCAGAAGTTCCAGTCAGGCTCTTTTCCAGACGCCTCTGTTCAGAAAGAGACTTTTAAAACATTTCCTGCTTTTCTTTGCAACGAGGAAAAACAGAAAATATTTAGATTCCAAAGAAACGAGACGTTGGTCGTTCCACATCGGACTTTAAACAATTATTTTAGTAATTTATTGATTATTCTGACAATTAAGCAAATAGAAAAGTATCCCATTTGTTAGTAAATAAAGTTAGTATAATGAATACACAAAAGAGAAAATGCTATAAAAAATATTAATTTATTGCTTAAAATACAATTAAAATATCACTTAATCTGAAGTTGGGAAGTATTTATTTTTGTGTGCAAACATTTCACTTTCATTTTTCAAAATTAACACTTATTTTTAAAAATTAAGCAATACTTTTTATATTATACTTTATTTTCAGTCTCAAGTTTGAAGTATAAAAAAGCTTTTCATCTATGACCTAAATGTTTCTAATCTTAAATGATCTTTTTCTCAAGAGAGAAAATGGAGCAGGAAGATATTAAATAAGAGCTAAAAATACAGAGCAAAGTCAGACATTTGGGAGTTTTGTTAACTGATATCAATAATATATTGGGATTCGTTCAACTGGAGTTAATTAGTCGGGTTGAATCGGGATCAGACACAATGTTTACATATGACGGTATGTACGTAAACAAAAGGGAAAAAAAGTAAATTTCTGCCAAAAAACTCAGAAATTTTTTAGAACAATTAATGATATTTATGTTTGAAAAGTCAAAATTTTGCTAAAAATACAGAAATTTTTAGATGAATCTCAGAAAAATTCTAGAAAAAAAAGAATATTTTTGTTTCAAAATTTTGACTTTTGAAATGCCAACATTTCCAAGTTTATTTCCCAAAAATTTCTGATTAATCTTTTTTTCAAGCAGTTTTGACATTTGAAACACAGAAATTTACATGGTTCTTTTATCTAAAGAATTTCTGAGATTATTTGGCTTAAATTTACTCATTTTCTCTGTCTCTGTATATAAAATGGTCCGAATGCAGTCATATTTAGACTTTGCTGGATTTTTTTTTTTTTCAAATTATTTTTATTTTATTAGGGCTGATCTAATCTCTAATGTTTCCTACTGAGGTGTTGTGAAACACCAACTCTGTTTTTAACACGCTGAGCTAACTTCCGTAGCTGCTAATAGCAGTTAGCACTTCCGTAGCTGCTAATAGCAGTTAGCATTGTCAACATTACCAAGTCAAAGCGTTGCGCAACAAAAATACAAATCATCCTGGAACTCATGGCGCTAAGTGGTAAAACATAATTCATCGAAGCTTCGATTAAAAATCGATGTCCTGGAATCGATACTCGGGACTCACCTGCCAGGTGTTTGTAGACATTATTGGCTCCTGTTCCAACCACGGCGATTTTGCTGAACAGAGGGAAGGAGACTCCGTACACGGTTCGCACGAAGCTGTCGATCTCCTTGTCGCTGCCGGGCTCCTGCTGGCCGAACTGGTTGCAGGGGAAAGCCAGGACGTTGAAGTGAAACGGACCGAAGTCCCGCTGCAGCTGCTGCAGGTCTCGGTAGTGCTGGTCGGTGAAACCGCACTCACTGGCGACGTTCACCACCAGGGACACCTGAGTCCGTAGAAACACCAAATCAGTTACGAATGGAGCTAAACACTTAAAGAAGCTTACGGAAACTCATTGGTGTTGATTCAAAATTGACTGAAATGTGCAGCTTAATGGTTTCTGGACAAAGTTTTTAATGGTCAGAAGTCTTCAGATCTAAGAAAACAAACTGTTAGCAGAGACAGGCATATTTCTGCTATTAGCAGAGCTACATTTTTGATTAGCGCCAAAGCGTTTTTGCTAACTTTGCTAATGATTAGCACACAGCTTCCATTAAATTAATTTTTCCAGATAAATTCTGAAGCGATAATTTACTTGGCTGTTCTGTAAACTGTCAGTTCAGTAAAATTTGACATCTGTGTTGAGGTTTTAGTATCGACTTAAGATACTAAGTCGATACTAAGCTACATATTTAGCTACAAAAGTGTTTGTAGATAGCTACATATTTAACTAAATGTTTAGCTCGCCAGGTATTTTTTTTAGATTGATTAAACTAAATATTTACCCAGCAAGCTAAATATCCCAAATGTTCTAACCAAAATGGTTCAGCTATCTAACTAGCAAGCTAAATACTTAGATTGAAGCAAAAATATTTAGTTTGAATAGTTTACTAGTTAAACTAAATATTTATTAACAAAAAATGTAATGCAGAACAACATATTCACATTGTAAGCTAAATATTTAGCTTGCTAATTACATATTCAGTTTGAAACGGTGATGTTTATAAATAAATTAATATTATGGTTAAAATATGACTGAAAAAATTAACCCAATTTTTTCATGTTAGGATAAATAAACCAAGTCATTACTCTTAATTTTTGACTGTGTAACTTTACAAACTGCATATTAGACAAGAATGTGGTGAAGATGATCCACGTAGCAGAAAGCTACTGAGGTTTGAACATGCTGGCTGCTAAAAACTACTCCATACAACCCCGGACTGAAAAAAATGATGTTTCAGGCAGGATTATGAACAAATGAGTTCAAGCAGCAGTAAAACCAACCAAACCGCAGGAAAACAAATCAGACTCCAGTTATCAAACCTTATTACATGCCAAGACAAAACAATTGAAGCTTATAACAATTTAATTTCTTTTTATGTTTAGTTCAAAAGTCTTAACATTTTCTACTTTTAAGTTATATCCTATAATAAAACATTTTGCCTCATATTCCTGAAGTTTCACTCATCATATACTCCAGCTGGCATTAAAAGCATTTTTTCACGAAAATCTATAAGTTTAATAAATAAAAAAAAGTGCAAAACTTAGCCATGCAAAGTGAAATATCCCTAAATAGTGATAGGAATGTGCTAGTTTTGTGTTTTTAAGTGACAGTTAGACAGAAAGTGATGATCCGTACCTGGTTAGAGTGAAATCTACGGAGCTGCTGCAGCTGCAGCTGCAGGCCTCCTGCCACGTAGGCTGCAGCAGAACATCCCGAGCAGAGCCGCAGTTAGTCACATCTACAGATATTAGGAGGAAAATTCACATGCAAGCATTCAGGCATGCAGCTAAATGAACCGGACTCACCGAACCGCGGTACTTCTCCAAGGAAACCAGCTTCCCTCTGCTGTTTACCACCTTAAAACTGTAAAAGTCTTTCTGTCTGCTCTCTGTCAGGCCGATTAATGATATTAGTAACAATAATAATGTTGCCGATGTAACGGAGAACGCAGCGGGAAGCATCTTAAAAAACAAACTGCCAACTCAACAAAGGAGAGAGAGGCTTCAAAACTCTGAGCGGTTGTCAAGGTAAAGCAGTCAGGACGAGACTTCCGGTGCCCGTTGAAGTATGGAGCTACATTGGAGCTATGTTTGTTCCAAAAAAAAAAAAAAAAGAAAAGAAAATGGGAAAAAAATAATAATAATTAGAAACCTGAGAAATTATTTTAAAACTGAATTTTTTTTTGAAACTTTAAAAAGATTTGTGACAAAAAATATTTGAAATCAAAAAAATTATTTAGAAAATTTGAAAACTTATTTTGAAACTGAAAAAGTTTAAAGCTGAAAAATATTTGAAATTGAGAAAAACTGAAACTAAGAAAAAGTTTGAACTTGAATAGGGATTAGAAACTGAACAATTATTTTGAAACAAAAAAAAGTTTGAAACTGAAAATAAAAATTAAAACAGAAAAATAGATGTTTAAACTGAGAAACAAATGTTCAAAACTACTTTTTAGATACAAGTTTTTTTTTTCTTTGAACAAATTTTATGGCCCTAATTTAGTTCCGTATTAATGCCTTCAAAAATAAAAGTGTATTTAGGGAAAAAGCTTCCCATAACAATCATTTTTGGTTTTCATTTAGAAGTATCCCACTTCTCAGTAAAATAACATAACTGACACTTTCTTTAAAAGTAATTATGCTGAGTTATTCATAAACTGGTCAGTTTTTCAGCTGTCTTAAATAGAGGTGTGATGAATGTGTTCCCATTTATTGTTTCCTCTTTATTGTGACTCAGTTCTATTTTGGCTTAAATTTATCCAACTTTTTTTGTAATTCTGAACCAACCAGGGTCATACTGTGATAGAAACACATTTCAGTTGTTCTCATAAACAAAACCACTGCAGTATTATACTTTAAAGGGCTTCTTATCATTTTTGTTTTATGGTTGAAAGTAGGAGTTGTTGCAGTAATTTATTTTCCGAGCGGTACCTAAACGTAGCGCAACACACGCCCCCTCTTCGTCATCACCGGTACGCCCTCTATTGATGGGAATTTCGCTGCTTTCTTGGGATTCGATTCATTTAGCTATGCTAACCAAAATGTTTCGCTTATTTAGTCCACTTTTAATTCTATTCATCTTTAAATCCAAAATACTTGTTAAATGTCCTTATTTAACAGGCTTTTACTAGAATTGTTTTATTCTATTGGTTTACCAAATGAGAAGCAAGCATCTTGATATCTACTTCTGAAATTAAACTACTGTATATCTTCATAGTTGCAAAGCATAGAGAGAAGGATCAAGTTCAAACCATCTATTCCATCGATTGTATCCTCTACTCCAACATCTCTCTACCAGACGTCCTGGAAAGTCTCTGCCAGACTTCCTAAAATACATTTTAGCGGTGATGACATGTATTTGCACAGATTTTCTCATCTAAATTCAAATTTCTGCTTGTATTTGCACAGTTTTATTTTCATATTTAGTAAATAGTCTGTTTATTGGTAAAAAAAAAAAAAAAAAAGTCATTCATTTGCACATTCCTTTGGATCAGAGTATGTTATTTTTATGTTATGTTATTTTTGATAACTATCCTTTATTTTGTAATTTTACCCTTAGTATTCACAATATTATTCCAATTCTTCATTTTTGTACGACATATATGTATTATATATATATATATA